>LS907126.1:4983-20527 GCA_900490955.1 Micoletzkya japonica
CCCGCACTTATTCGACCGTCTCGATGACGGGAAACATCTAAATGAAACGATTATCATAAAAAACCAACAATAAACAAACTGCTTTCAGCTACGAACCTAGCTACACTAGGAAAGTAAGGCAAACTAACATCACGACGCGGAAAAGCTAAGGAGAAGGGGCACACACGCCTAGTTTCAGCAAAACCGAGCTCCCCTTCGCTCGCTAGCTTCAATAAACATGCAAAAGTTAAAAATAGAACGGAATGAAACAGCAAAACTCGAGTAACACTTCAAGGTAACTACACCGGACAACGAGGCTCGGGTTGGAGGATACTGTAAGTCTCAGAGTCGTCCGACAGCCCCTGCTATCGCGAACTGACTCTGTCAGCAAATGGTAGTGATTTTGAAAAATGAGCGATTTTCGCCATGTTTCTTTGTTTACTGGTACAATTGGGCACGAGAAAAAATAATAAAATAATGAAAAGGCCCGAAATTGCCATATACGGCCGAAGTTCGACTTGTACGGGGTTGTCCGGTACAATCCCGGACAGTCCGGTATTCGTGCCCAAATAAATGTACCGTACGATATATTTAAACACACCAACGAAACTCTTTCGTGAGTAATAGTCATTGTTCAATACTCGCTAGCCTACTCTACGCTAGACTATAACGAGTGCAAATTCCAGCAACAGAATTCAACATCTGCTTTGTTCTCCCTCATGAGCTCATTGTCCACTGCATCATTTCCAAATATAATGCATTTACGAGAAAAAGAAAAGAGGATGACTGTGCAGATACCATTATAGGCATTTCTAGTGCATTCTGCGAAATCATTTGCTGCTTACTTGTATCATCGGAGATGAGGACAGGCAAAAGGGAATGATGATATTCAGCTTGCCCAGGTCCGTGCGCGAGATCGCTGCCCAGACAAAGATTGCGCAGGTTACACTGGGCAGAATGAGCGGGAGGATTCCCTGGAAAAAAATAGTATTTACAATTATGGGCGTTAGGGTTTGAAAACCAAGCGCGATTTGCATATTTATCGTCTGACTCCCCTCATTCTTTCATGTTCTTGATCACGTTCTCGGTCTCGTTAAAAGGCTTGGTTTTCAACTCTAATGGGCATGGGCCATTGAGCGCTACGGCTTCCTGTTTGACTCGTTTTGCGACTCCCTTTTTCTCTTGCACAAACCAGACATCCGAAACGATCATATCGGTTCGAGCTACTAAACAATTTTCAAAACGTAATCTCAATAGCCATACAGTGTGCTGAACCTTGACCCCCCCCCCGCGCTACTGATTTATCTGAACAATGCCAACCTGCGACAGCTGAATATAGAAGAAGTTGCGCTGCATGTAGAGGGTCTTCCGGCTGACGCCCCGTCCGAACTTGGTGAGAGCTCGGGAGATCGACACCAAGCACGCGATGAGGGCCGCGTAGCTCAGCACGAACGATGGCAGCACGTAGGCGAAGCAGATGAACGTCACGCTGTCCGGCCGCCAGGCCTCAACAGTAGAGCATTCCATTCGGCTGTCTTTTTGATGCGTATTTATTTATTTATTTTTAGAAACTTTAAAGTTGTAGAAAATGAGATAGAAAGCGTCATTATTTGCTATGTATACGCTAAATTTGTCATACATCATTCATAACCGCAATGCGTCTCGTCACCTAAAGCAGCGAAACATACTGCCGCGCGATTAATCTCCCCCAAAAGTAGGTCACCGACTTTCAAACAGAGGCATGTAGTTCAATTATTTCTGAAGATATCGAAATGAAATTTGCAGGAGCCGTGTAATTTATGCTTAGCTGGCTCTCTGCAAAATTTGATATTCATATCTCGTTTTATGCTTGAGTTATTCACAGCTGTTTGAAAGTCGGTGACCGGTCGCCGAGGGGGATTAATCGCGCGGCTGGTCAAAGAGACCTGAATGGCATGCTCTGCTCAACAGTTTGTCATTCAGTATCTTTTACATCTCAACCCTTACAAATACGAACTTATGAGGGCAGTTTCTGAATCGTCTTGCCAGAATAATATCATGAAGGCTGTCCTACCGTTAGCGGGTCGTTGGTGAGCCGTCCGTGGCAGGTCATGTACGTCCCGTTGTCCATCTCGAAGATGGCGCGGACCGCTCTGCACTCCGCGTCGTACACGTCCGCGTCGATGGCCGCGCCCAGGCGGACAGCCACCGGCTGGTAATGAGTCATTAAAGGGCCCCTCTGAGCACTTTTTAACCCCTTGGTTTCTTTCTTTCATCTGAAAGAGCAATGTCGAAAACCTACAATCCTATATTTGCATCTTTTTCCCGCCATTCCCCGCTGTTTAAATGAGGCGAGAAATTGTATGCAAAGTTACATTGCTCTTCAGGGACCTCGCGAATACGAATGTCATTTTGCGAATGCTGTAGCGCGAGCGGTCTGATTCGTAGGCATTGCTTATTGATAGAATTGAGACATACGCTTTCTGATAAGGACAAAAATAAAGGAATGTTAAAAATATGCTCTTGAAGGATAGCAATGTGCTCAGAGGGGCCCTTTAAGTGAGATTCGTCGATTTGTGGAGAATCGCTACCACTTATGCTACCTTTCTGGATTTGTTAACGTAAGCGTACCAGGAATTGACAGTAATATTGCTAGAGAAATGCAAGCAAGACCGGCTGTATTCTTGTAGACTCTCGGGCTCTCATCATAGCTCTGGGATGGACTTTTTGGCCGCTCACCAGAATCATCATGCTAAGTATGCCGCAGTACCCGTACGCTGCAGCAAACCGAACCCCGACGGAGACGTGCGGGCTGAAGCTCTCTAATCATGTCTAGATAATTTTAGATTTTTTTTGTTTATTTTCCTCGTTTTATAACAACATAATTTATCGCTTCATAGTATTTTTTTCTATTTTGCTAATCTTTAGCTTAGGCATTATTGCAGAAATACCCGAGGAGATCTTCGCGCTCAGACAATTTTTTTAATGTTTTGTTTTCCTTGCTTCTCCGCATGCTTCTCATACAATATCTACAGTCGACTTCACGCGCTTGACACTGCCTCCCCGTCCATGAGAGAAATAGAAATGAAAAAACATGTGAAAAAGCAGCATAATCTGGTGTTACGTTTGATGCTACATTTTCTAATCGAACGGAGATGATGAATGTAATCAAAAATATCTCGCAATATATTACGGTCTCTTTTTCCCCTCAGTTTAGACATTTTTTATCGTACCGACAAAGCGTAAGGTACTGTACGATGGAGGGGGCGGGGATCGTGGTCCAGATCATGAACAGAACCAGGAGAAAGAAGCCGAAGAGCGGATCGGAGATGCAGTGATCGAGGAACTTGAGCGGTCCGAGGGCACTCAGTATGAGCGTGCCGTCGATCAGGTTAGCCGTCTGAACAGCGGAACCTTGGAATATATTTGCACTCTTCCAAAGTATGTGCGGAGTACTGTCAGGCATTAAGGATGCCTGCGTCATTGCATTATCCATTTCTATTTATACACTTTGATCTTCTTTCGAAAAGGCCGATTCTATGAAGCGTAGATATCGGAACAGAATGCAATGGAAGACGGCTGGCACAATAATGCCAGGGTAGCTGAAAGGTACTGACGTGCTGGAAAGCAAAGGTGAAGAAGGCGACGACTATGAGCTGGGCCGAACGGACGATCAGTGCCATCCGCAGCCACCTCGAATTATTATGAGAATACGATTTCTAATTTGCGTATCAGGAGAAGGCTCGCGATAAGCCTGTTTCAGTGATTTTGTTTTTGCTATAAATACCAGGTCATTCCTACAGAGAACATAAAAACTGAAGCGTATTTGAAGCCAATTATTTGGGGGGAAATGTCGTAAAAAGACCTCGTGTACGGGTCTCGGATGAACCGGAGCAGAACGACGATGAAGTACGCGTTGAGCACGAATCCCAGAAGGCCGTTGGAGGTCTGCATGAGGTAGAGGACGACCGTCCAGAAGGAGGGCATACTGTAGGAGGAGAGGGGAGATTAGCCCCAGGCAGATCAGCCCTATCATATATATATCTGCCCCAAGCTGGCAGCCTGAGGCTTATACGATAGAACAATCAGGTATGGAACGATATATTTCAGGCAATATATGAAGAGAAATTTCCACGCCGAACGTAAGAATAGTGAGCACAGGCTTAGCATAATTTAATACAAGAGCGCAACAACGCAATGAGCAACAAAAACCGAACAAACTTCGACTTCCGACGCTAATTATCTCACTTTTACGCACTTTCGCACACTTTCGCGTCCGCTATTCGGAACGATCAGCCGACGCAATTTGCATGGTTTGGCAAAGGCAAAACAATGATAGTTAGTTATCCTTGTTTGGCTGTCATGAGAGGAATATGATGTAAGATCTGCTGCTTGAAGCTAGTTCACTCAGCAGAAAGTGCATACGCGAATATAAGGAAAAGATGAGATAGACATAAACTATGAGAGGGACAATCAGGCAAAAAATCATATTGTACTTGATGTACTATGCGCTCTTGCGTCGCATTCGAGAAGACGTTGTCCAAAAGCTCTGTTACACAGGTAGTAAGCTCATTCCTACTTTATCTGCAGACAATGGGAATGATGAGCTGACAGAACGTTTTCCTCAACCATACCTACAACTCAACAAACTGATTGGGAAATAAACGCACATTGCAGACTGATGTAATTAGTATTGCACAGCATATTTTCACACCGCGCGATCTCCTTTTGTTGTCGCTTCTCCTCTGGCTAACTGTATAATGTCAGAATCGCCGACCACAGCAACCATCACATCCCGAGAATAATTAAGAGAATTCACGCAATGTCAGATTTAATAGACCCAATGTACTGTGCATGGACTTTCGCTTCGTGCTCTCCATCTCATCGGAGCATACGCGAAATCTGAGTGATTCATCAAAGCAATCTTGCAGGGATCAGTCGAAAGATCTACGTATTTGCGTTCTTTTAGCAAAATTATTTATATTGGTATATCTAATATGATACACCAAAATTTTTCCTTTTCCAGAGTATCTCCCACGCAGGGTTGCCGAGTGCTTTTCACGAAACGAGTGCACAAAAAGGGGGGTATTATTCCGTGCAGCTTCAATAATAGCTCTCTCCCCTCCGGGTGTAATCCAAGTGCGATTGTCTCAAGCGATTGTTCGCCCCAGAATGAAGTTACTGGTCGCGTCTGTCCCTCTCTGTCTCTGTCTTTATCTCTATCTCTCGTAGTGCATGGCCCAGTTATCGTCTCCACCTCCTCCTCCTCCAATTTCTTTTTCGTAGAAAGCGAATCGGCTCAACTTTCGCTTTCGACCGAATGTTGAATAGTCTGCTGCGACTGGCCTTGGTCGTGGCCGCGGCACAGGCCTGTGCCCCGCAAACCCGTGAGTTTAGCCGCCTTTTTTTTCTTTCGACTTTCTCATTCCTTAGAGTCATGTCTTGATAGATGGGCGCGCGGAGTATTGCCATCTTCCTACAATTATATCTTTAAATGCATGCATTTTCGCAATTGTATAGCTGACTATGCCGCGAAGATCGCGATTCACTGCTATGACGCTTGGAATACGTAGTATTATTGGAGGAAAAGGAACGTTGAGAGAGCTGCGCAGTTCTTTCCGCTAACCACCGTAAAACCTCAGCCGAAGCCGGTCATTAGCCTAAGCTGGCATTTTGCCAAGAGAGTTTCACTGTATTTAGCGGAGTGCGCTGCAAAGATTTCTCAACGTTCCCTTTCCTCCAATAATAAATAGGAAAAAGCCATCGGGCAGATCATTTTGCTCTATGACACACGGATTACATTTGCGTTCTTGATGTCTAATATGTATATTAGGAATGAATGAAGCATACAACATCTGTATCTTATGGTGGGTATACAGTATACTATATGAAAAATGAAGGTGAAGAATGACGGCGAGTGGGGCGTGAGGGCGGATGAGTCATTTTGTCTCACGGCGGGCAGTGCGGTATAGTGGAATAAACCGATCCGTCAGTTACTTTCGTCAAAATGAGTCTAATTCTCTCACTTTTGCACACTCTCTCGCTTTATACTCGGAATGATTTTCCGACGAGGATCTTTTTAATCGACTAGCTCGTACAACAATCGCCATAAAAAGGGAACAATGTTCGAATATGATTCTGCTTGTTTTCTATGCAATTACAGTAACGCTTGAGAAAAGGGACTGAAGAGATTGTTGTTTCGAGCAAAGCCAAATCATTGCCGACAAGAGAAACAAAATTGTTTATCGTTATTGTGAGAAACAAAATTGTTTATCGTCCGTATTTTTCGTTGGCAAAGTCACGGAATGTATAGCAGGCCATTCGCATATTAAATGAAACCGAACCAAAGTGATGAAAATGGCTGCAGGTGAAAAAGAATTCTGTAATGGCATATCCTTTTCTTAGACCATAAAAGGCAGAAAAAGGAAAGTAGGGATGGCGATCGACTCATTCGTCATCCCTAAAGAAAAGTGCATAATAATATCAATCCCTGTTGTCTCACAGTGTTCTGCCGCTATGCAAAGATTTCGGAAAACGAAAACTCATTCCAATATTTACTAATACAGTAGATCGGTATGTCGCGCACCACGAATAAATTATGAGGAATGGGAAAGGAATGGAGCCATGTTGGACACTGAAGCAATCCGACACTTAGGGCTTTCGGGAACTCAAGAAAAACGATGTCCTAGTCATTTTCGCTTTCCAAAGGTATACAATATTGCGGTCTGACAAGAGACTGAAACAATTCGACGTTCTCTGAAAAGGCAGACTTGCCAAGTAGAGATGAAAACCAAGCCATTTAACCGCATTATCGAACTGAGAGAGTGAGATAGAGCACACAGCATTCCTAGCGTTCGATTAGCGAAAAGCGGTTTCCGCCCATAGGATCCGATCCTGTGGGCGAACCAGTGAGTGGAAAATTATGAACTTAAATACTTAAACTCGTGACAATGCGTTCAAGACGCTCTGAAAATTTGATGCACTTTTGTTCAGCCATTGCTGAGTAAATTCAAAAACAGTGGTCAATTCGCTATTAGACACATTCTTCACCGGGCAGAATGCTGTGAGCAGGTAATGAAGAGATGCAGACGATAAAAACGCAAATTGTGCTTGGATTTCAAACCCTAATGCCAACTGTTTGGCACCATCCGGCATATGGCGTGAACGCGGAGCTGAATTAGACACCTTAAATTGACGGTGATAAGCAGTATCTTTACTCTCAATTTTCAAGGCCAACAAGCATTTTATTACTAGCTTCGTCAAGTGTACAAAACAGATAACGGATTGAAAAATACTTTTTTTAAATAAAATCGCATTTGAACAACTCGCTTCTTAATTGAAAATCTTAGCAAAACTCACCGCTATCCTGTAGATTAGCTCATCGGGGACTTGAGAAGATTCAGATATCGCAGCTCACTGATTCGCGATTGTCCGATAATCCATCTACGTCGCACATCGTTTCATGGGGTGCCACCCACAGGCAAACGCAAACTGTACCTATACGGCGCTATTGAAACGTACGCGCAGCACATTTGGCCAAAAGCGGAGGTTGTGAGCAATTTGTCCGATATTTGCCTATGATTTGCCTTTACCAGTATAGTGCATTAAAACGATCCGTCGCAAAATCATTCTTCCGAATATAAGGCGAGAGAGTGTGCAAAAATGAGAAGAGCATTTGACTCATTTTGGAACGGCAGAAACTGACGGAGGATCGGTTTGCTGCACTATCTATACATTCTGACATCAGCCTGCGCCAACCCGGACGACGAGGTCGAGACGTGTACGATGCTCGTCGCGCCGTCCGTCAACGTCGACACCTCCTCCTGTTCGTCCGCCACCGACCAAGGCACGGTTCGCCACAAGAGTAGAGTCCGCGAATCGATAGCCGATAGACAATCTTCGCCCGGTTACATTTCACTATCAACATTGCCAGAATCTCTCTTCCTAATATGTATCACGGTATTCTGCCCCAATGCAAAACCTTTGGAAAGCGAAAAATCATTCTGTCATTTCCTAATACTGTAGATCGGTGTGCCGCGCACCGCGAATACATTGTCATGAAGGAAATAGGGAGGACGTGGTGATAGACACTAAAGCTAACCTCTATCAACCACCTAGAGCTACTTAGAAATCTGAAAAGACGACATCCTTGTGATTTTCGCTTTCCAAAGGTCTAGAACATTGTGGTATAACATAACCCCGGAAAAATAGCATAATTGGATTAAATGATATCGATTTGCGGGCTCCACACTAGAGCATTCCATTCGGAGGTCTTTTGATCAATATGTTTCGCAGCTTTTGGTGGCGAGGCGCATTATCAAATATATACATAAAAAGACCCGAATAGAATGCTCTATTCACCACTCCCCCCCCCGGAAACCACCCATTTAACCAAATCCAGCATTTCATCAACCTCAATCAGTACGCATCTATCCATATACCTCTCTCTCGACTGTCCGCCGCTATGGTCGTATATATCAGAATTTCGCGGTTCAGGCACGAACGAACCCCCGACCTGCTCCGTCGACTACCTGTGGGTATCGACCGGAAATGACCTGGTAAGCTGCTATGATCATGAAGTAGACGGAGCTGCTGGTATTTGATTCCCTATGCCGCATTCAACTTTTTTAATTTAATTTCCAACTTGTACAGGTCGGCAAACGCATTCCTATCTACTTTGTCTCTCTTAGGACGTAGTACGATTGACGAAAATGATCCGTCAATATTTATCATTCCTATTCACTGCGAGCCGGAACTAAGAGAGTGCAGACAAAGTATAGTAGAGAAAAAGGAAAGATATAATCGTTCCGGGCGTAGCTCCGATCCCGGCCGTCTATCGACATGCTATCTAATTCTAATAAACTATATATGAAAGACTTGATGGTGGTGATCTCAAAAAGCATTCACACTCATCGATATCATATTCTAGAGAGGAATGGTGCTGTCTCAAAGTGCGAAAAATCTGCTAAAGAGTGCAACTCGTAAAACAGAATTATATTCCATATTTACGAGTTGCACTCGTAAAACAGGAATATATTTTTTCCTCGACAATAGGAATGGCGTTTGCTGACGGAACTTTCTCGTCAACAATTCTTCAAAAAATTCGTACTTTTCGCTTCTTTTCTTCCTAGATACGCCAAAGGATATAGTAAATTTACCTGTACTTGTTTGTCCATTGTTCGGATTCCAGAACGTAGCAATACTATTGGATTTTAATAATACTACATGTGTTATTAAAATCCTATAGCGTTGCGACTGTCGTTCCTTTGCAGGACTACAGCGTGGTCCAGGTG
Source organism: Micoletzkya japonica (assembly GCA_900490955.1). NCBI lineage: Eukaryota > Metazoa > Nematoda > Chromadorea > Rhabditida > Diplogasteridae > Micoletzkya > Micoletzkya japonica. Next base: position 14,235 of record LS907126.1, read on the forward strand.
GCCTCGCTGACCTGCGACACGTCCGTCGGCAAGTGGCGCTTCGTCCCCGTCGCTGGCGCCCCTGAGGCGGGCATAACCTTCAACGAGGAGGACTTCCAGGAATTCGGCGTCTTCTGCTTCGTCGCCCAGTCCTCCCTCAACGTCTGAATAATCCCCCAGCCCATCGAGTAGCACAACGTTTTGACACGCAGCGTGAATGTTACGCGAACGAGATGCCGAAAATTAACTATGCTTACGGTAGGAACTCTCGCACGGAAAACATTTCTCCCGAACATCCTCTCTCGTTCCCTTAACATTTAGAACATTGTGGTAGCCGACCTAGCAAACGCGAGAATAGTGGAGCTGTGCAGACTGGCCATTTTGCCCATTATGTTTCACTACTCTTGGCGACGAGACGCGTCGCGGTTAAGAATGATGCATGAGACCTAATCATCGTACTGACCAGTCTGCACATCTCTAGAAAACAGAACATTGGGGCACTTTGGTGGTGATGCTGCACGGTCAATTGATAGTGTGGTTAAGCTTACAGAACGTCTTCCTAAACCATATTAGGTAATAGATTCATTGCTGCATCCTCCACTGTTTGAAGTCGTACACAGTGAGAAAAAGTATTTAAACTGCCTCAAAATATTAATGTCTGTACATATCAGCGCTCCAGTAATTTGTGTCATACTAGGTATTCTATTGCCATGCATAAAGTTTTCCCGCCCTTCATCATATTATTGCAGAACAATCTCGCATTTGTACACACAAAACTTCATTAGTCAGGAAGAGAGCTCGTGTAATCTACGAGTTACACAAAAAAAGATGTTTAAAACATGTTGCTTTCCATAGTAGTAAAAGATGCAAATACCCATATTCGCATTGAGAGCTACAAGTAAAAGTGAGGGGACGACCAAACTGAACAATTAGTAGGGGGGCTGAGACGAAGAATCGAGAGAGTTAGAGACGTGCAAGCGAGTCTTTTCAATGGTTGTGCCTCACCTTCATAAACTAGATCATCCATTGTAGTTGAAGCACAGCCCTAAAAGAACTCCCATACACACCCCTCATAGACGACGCTAGAAAGCGTACAATAAGTTATAAATATCTGCGAAATTCTTGAGCTCTTTGAGCTCGATCTTTGATCTGGCGAAAAGCTTATTATTACAAAGCAGCACAAAACACTAAGAAACGTATAGCCTTGAAACAGTATCATTACAGACAGAAGGGAAACCAAAAAAATACTCGGTTCCCAGGGAGTAAAAGATAAGGGCAAAATCAAAGAAAAGAAAGCAATCCGCTACTAGCCAAACGGCGTCTATGGAGAGAGGGGGATAGTCGCATGAATAGCATTAAATTAATAATAGATTACGCATTTACAGGAGCGGGTGCGAGTGCCAATATTGCAGAAAAGCGTCAAGTAAAGGCAAAGGCAATGTCGAAAATATATGAAGCTCCTAGCAGCTACCACTGGGATTGGTAGCGTGCCTGGGTCAGCTGTTCGAACCACTGTTTCGTCGATTCCTTCACGTTCTGACTGCGCATGTGCTTGCGAACGTAGTGCGCCACCTGAACATCATTCTCACTACCGTAACCCATACCGTAATCCGCACATGGATGGCCACTGCGTTCTACAGCTATCATGCTCCATCCCCCACCTCTACGACTAGACTACCGTACCCCTGGCCTCTACTGTAGCTCGCCTACCGTACCTCATCAAAGATCGGCCACCCGCCACCCGGCACGCATCGACACACGTCGTGGACGACCGAGATTATCTCCATCAACTGCAAAAAGTTTTTTTTTAAAATCATACAGCTTTTACGCACTTAGGCAGTCATTTCTAATAGAGCTCTGCCGCCTTTTCCATTACCAAAAAGTAGTTACTTGAAAGCCAGCAAACAAGGCAACTCAATTTCTCAGACACAAATCTTTTCCTACTAACGTTTTCTTTTACTACTTCTTTTATATGCATTTCGAGATAGCAATAATGTAATTTATTGCCAATAAAGTCTCATTACCTCGTCCCCATCGTGGTTCATCCGCGCTCCGCCTCCGCTCATCCGCGCGGTCATCGCGAGGAAGGACATCTCGATGCAGCGATCGAACAGCTCCGCAGTCGGGGCCTGGAGTCCCGCCACGAGAGCGGCCTGACGGAACTGCAAGCAAAGGAGGGTTACGGTAGCTCGAAGATCAATAATAAAGGCTCAGAACAACAGCTGCAGAGCTATTCATAGAACAGCACTGTGGGTCAGCGTATATATTCTCCATTACACCTCCCTGCTCTCCCTATAACTATGCCCATAACTACCGTACTCCCCCCCTAACTACCGTAATCTCACCTTTCCCTGTCCCCTGCCCGAGGGCGCCTTCGGCTGCATCGCGGCCAGTCGCATACTGCCGTGGTGCACGTTGGGGAACAGCCTGCAATCGACCCCCTCGTTTACGCTCATTCACTACCCGAGCATAAGGCAACGATCAGCTTGCTTTACGCTAAATCCTCCAAGAGCATGTAGAAAGAATATCGGGAATAACTTGGCTTTAAACCCAGTCCCACCATCAAATTAGCTCCTATAATGTATTCGCATCCAAGAACATCTCCAAGAGAATGCATATTATCGTACTCACTTGATCATCTCGAGCATGAGTTGGGCGAGGAGTGCCGGCGAGCTGACGGTATTCGCCGCCACCTCGCAGAAGGAAAGCAGGGCGAACGAGCCGATCTTGACGGACAGAGAGAAGAGCCAGCGAATGTCCTCGGCGAACGGAGGATTCTGCAGGAGGAAAGTCCACTCTCTACCCATTTCTGCTTCTTGTCCCCCAATATCCTCGAGCCCCGACAACGAGGATACGATAGCATCATCCTATCCCACTCGTTCTCCTAGCCACCTTCAATGTTATTCATTCATCCCTCTCGCTCTTCAATCTTCTTCGGTCTCTCGCTAATAGTGATTGCACGCTGGCAGCCGCAGTCTACAGGATTTGAACACCACAGAAGCACTTTAATCGCATTATCAGACCGAGAGATTAAAGTATAGCATGAGGGAACACAACTCGCGCTTGGTTTTCCGCGCCTAGCAGTCTGCCAACCGTCTCTAACCTTCCCAGCCCCCCCCCTATGCGTACCTTGGAGAACTTGCTGTAGCTGTTCCTCTCCTCGACCTGCCTCTTGTACATCGTCTCCATCGCCCTCAGCCCCACATGCTGCGCCCGGACCAGCCGCTCCAGACGCGGATCGTGCGGCGCGAGGGGCGCGGCCGGCGGCGCCGGTGTACCGTACACCATCTGAGGCAGACGAGGATTGCGGTAGCTCGAAGAAATTACGTCATACCGACCAATGCAACTCATTGTACAAAATGGGCTCTTTTCTTTGACTTCTCGCACACAGGTGGCCGGCCTACTACACGATAGGCTTGCTATTATGCCCATAGGTATGTGTCTACATTGCCCCCATCAACCCAATATATTCTCCGGCCAACCTGCTGCATGCTCTGCACCGCGGCATGCGGGCGGTGTCCGTGCCCTGGCGGTGGTCCGAGATTAGGGGCCGAGTGGGAGGTATGGATCAATCCGGCCGCCGCTCCCCTCGGGACGACTCCGCCCCCGCCGCTGGAGGCGGTCGACGAGCTGCTCGATACGTCGTCCTCCGGACGGTTACTGTAACCAGCAATACTCAACACAAATGACGGCGTAACCGCTAGTTTGCACGTTGCCATCGACCGAAACGGACTATTTACCAAAAGCGAGAACGTAACGCATTCGTCATACAGACATTGCTATTAAGAGCTGAAAAGTGGGTGGAACGACTGCAGCAGCAGAATGCTTACCGTTGCTGCGGCGGCTGCTGCCTCGAAAGGGGAGGGAAGTTGACGAGGCCCATGGAGGGCGGGGTGGAGCAGCTGCTGGCTCCGCCCCCTCCCCCACCGACCACTTGGAGCGGTGCTCCTGCCTGGGGCGGCACCGACCCCCCGTAGTGCTGCTGCTGTTGCTGCGGCTGCGGTTGTGGTTGTGGTTGCTGCAAGGTGTACGGTAGTCCTACCGTAATCCGAGTCCAACTCGCAGGTTTGATAGACAATGACCATGTATGTTATAGTCTCATACCCGCCCGAATCCACTATAGATTCTCAGGATAACTAAAAAGCTGTCCCCATCAAATACCGTAACCCACCATGTAGGCGCTGCCCGGGTACATCTGCGGCGGTGGCGCATGCATTCCAGCCAGGCCGGCGACGTGTCCGTAGAATGGAACGGCTTGTTGCTGCGGCTGTTGTCCGGCTCCGACTCCGGCTCCGAGCTGGTGCCCTCCGCCGTACTGTTGTTGCATGTGCGAGGAGGAGGCAGCTTTGGCGCCAGTGGAGTAGTACGACTGCTGCAATAACTAATTCCCTCTTCCATTTCATTTCAGTAATGTCATTTTATCTTTACAAATAAACGATTAAATAGAGTAGTTTCTGGGTGGGTTACGGTATGCTTCGTACCTGGAAGGGCAGGGGCTGGGTCGCGGGCGGGTCCGTGTCCAGTTGCACGTCCGCCCAGTAGCGCGCCGCCGTGAACAGAATCTCCGGAAAGACCTAAAAACCGTACCCGGTATGCCAACTTCGCCTGGACACTTGCTATGCCCCAGACCTACTTGGTACTTTTATTTGAACTGCTAAATACATCCTTACCATCTCTACAGCCTACAGTGCGCTATTACACAATTCGAGACCAACTAATCAAGTCAAGCAAGATAATCTACAGTATGCCGCCTACCGTACCTCTTCGCGCTTGGACGCATCGACGACCGCCTTGATGGCCTGCTCGAGTACTTGGGGACCCTGTTCCCTGCATTGGAGGAGAGCCCGCTGACCCTCGCCCACGTTGAGCGCGTGACAGGAGCAAAGGACGGAAAGGGCAAGGTGCGCACCCGAGGCGACGGTAGAGGCGTCCCTGCAAGCACTTCCTTATTGTTGCAAAAAATGTCAGTTGCTTCACTTCCCACCGAGTGAAGAGCTCATAATGAATGAGTAGCCTCGCAAAGAACTACTACTGCTACAAGGCGACTCTCTACATCGTATGATGTACCACTAAGTACTAAAGCATACCTTGACTGGCTGGCCTTGTCCGCTAGAAGGGCGGCCTCGGGCGGCGTCAGATGACTCTGCCACGTCTCGCGGACCACGTCGATGGCCGGAGCTCCTGCACAACAAAATAACAACGAATACACACTAAAGTCCAGCAAGCGCGGCGACATTGATCAATGTTTTCGGCTACGTTTCACACCTCTCCGCCCCCCCCCCTAAACAGCCGTTCTCCATGCAGAGAGGCGTATGACAGGCCAACCAAGAAAACGGCACGTTTTCCGTTTCCTATCAAATTCCCCAAAACAATCTGTAATCTTTTTTTCTTCATTTCGCATCACTGTATGACCAGCTGGATTTATTTACATAGTGCAATAAGAACTTAAAAGAAGAAGAAGAAGAAGAAGAAGAAGAAGTAAAGACCCGTACCGATATCGATGGCCTGTGCGTGTATCCAGCTAACGCTCGTCGAGTACGTCCGGCTGGCCCAGCCCCTCGAGGCGGCATTGCTCAGCCCGAGGGCATACATTCCCGTAAGGAAGGCGCACATCATCAGCCTCCGGTGCATATCTGCAACGAGGTTCTCTCGTTTTAGCCAATCTTCTAGCTATATCTACCTTTTGGCTACAATACTTTTAGCTATTTTAGCTATATCTGAGTTCGACGAATGGTCGCTGAGCGTGTCACCAAAGTACAAGAACGTGCGAGACAGGGAAGGATTGTGAAGAGACGTAGACAAGGAATGCACTTTGATGACACGTTCATCCATCGTCTGTCGAACTCTCGTTATTCCTCTTATCTTCACGGTTAAGCCATAATATCACAGGTATTCACAGGTGTGCATACCGTTCCGTGCACAGGTATCCATGCACGGAAATTCAGACACAGGCTACCGTAACCCCGCGCTACCGTATACTCACTGGCGTTGTTAGCCTGCTGTAGGGGCATGATGGGAACAGCGGCCGAGAAGACGACCGATGTTTGGTCTCCGCCAGCCTGAATTATTAAAATAATACAATAAGTCCCGAGACAAAAAAAATATAAAGTCATCTAGGGAACTAAACATCGATCAGCGCGGTTCCGCCGGAAGCTAGACTATGACAAAAAGGCGACCCGCCCAAAGCTACCGTATACCTCGGCCAGGATCCGCTTGGCGAACTCCGTCATGTAGTGGGCGTGCGCCTCGCACGGCGCGGGGACCCGCGTACGCCTGGAACGCAATATCCAGCTCGCTGCATTCACAGTAACATC
>LS907126.1:20627-43116 GCA_900490955.1 Micoletzkya japonica
CCCCCCCCCCACTCCCTTCGCAAACCGTCCTGCTCCGGTGTCATTACTCGGCCTGTGCCCGCCTCCGCCTCCCCTGGCTGAGGGAATGCTGTTGGACGACGACTCATTGCCCTCATCAGACGATCGACGCGTCGACAGCGACAGACTACAAGAGGGGAGGGATACGGTAGGAGGAGTACTGTACTGGATACGATCTATACCATTTATCCCAACCGAGCCTACACTATATACATATCATCTCATGCGCGCTGAAGCTCTCATATAAATTTCAGTGGAATATCAACTATACTATTCAAGGTCCTTAAAATGCAAAAAGAAGAGAAGAGAACTCTCACCCATCCTCGGTGCTGCCTCCCCTGCCCATCCCCATCCCCATCATCTCTCCACTCTCCTCCCCCTCATCCACGCTCTTCGCGTCCGCCGAATCCCAACTCGCCACGGACGACTGCTCGCCCGAATGAACCGAAGGCCGCCGGGAACTGCAAGAGATCAAAGATCAGAAAGCTCGAAAGATCAAAGATCACCAGCCAAAGACCACAAGGCTTGAAAAGTCGGAGATTAAGGCATCCGACACAGCTAGATAGATCGCAAAACAAGGGTCAAAGATTAGCGTCGAAAGATCAAAGATCATCAGCATGCAAAGATCAAATATGACTCTGCCCCATCTACCCCGTACCTGGTGCTAGCCCGGCTCTCCTCGTCCTCGTCCCTTTCCGTTGCATCACCACCCCTTGAGCTAGCTTCGGAACTGGCCGCACGTAGACTGGCTGAAAACAAAAAAGATTTGAACCATTCGAGAATCTCATAAATAGCCTTTGAAATAGCGGGAAAACATATAAAGCTAACTATCGATCATATTTTTCTGACAAGCGAACGGTAAACGAATAACAATTGCAGATGCTCTTCGACAGGCCCCTTTCCACAGTACTCACCAATGTGATGGGTGGGTACAGTAAGCCGCGGCCGGTCGCCCTTCGATACGGTACTACCGTACACCGGGTCGCGCTCCAGGAAGTAGTAGGCGTTCGACTTGTGGTATCTGATGATTTTAGGGTTATTCCAACAAATATTCCGCGCTCTAACCAAACTTCATTTTGCGATTGCTCAAATAGTTGCTGTACTATCAAACAGTAACTCACTTGTACATTTGGTGTTGGACCGGATCCAGCAGCCTGTCCAGTACGATGCCCAGCTTCTGCGAGCAGTCCTTGTACCTGAATCATGCTAACTTAGATCCAAATTGTCTAACGAAAAAAAAAAGTATGTATGATCCCGCCTGACGAAGCTAATAATAGCCAATGGCTCATCAGTAGTAGAGCACGCCATTCGTGTCCTTTCACGATTACGTTTCACGATCAATTAATGCTCCCATGGCTTCTTGCTATATAGTTTTTTTCCCGAGGGTGGAGGGTATAAACCAAGAATCGATAAGACGGACCTCCGGAACAGGGCAAAGGCCAGGTCGCCTTTCTGCCGCCTCAGGCACTCTCCCTGCATGGGGAAGGCCATCTCGGGGTAGGCGTGGCGGGCTCCGATTACGGCCAGACACGCACACAGCGCCAGCTGCTCGTCCTCCTCGCGCCTGAAAAACCGGAATGACGTCAGTACATCAAGTTCCGTATCGAGAAACCCGCTAATTAGAGCGCTAACCACGAGTCTGCCTTGTACATTGATACCGTCAACTACGCATTGCTATCGCTAGCCATGCGATAATAAGCAAGATGAGAGGCTTACAGTAGTATGTTCTCCGACAAGACCAGGGACGAGAAGACGAACGAAGCGAGGGAGACGGGGGGTACGCCGATACAGTCTCCCCCTCCAGCTACCGTAGCCCCTCCGCCGGCCGACAACGATGGCAGGTCCCACCGCGACAGTTGGACAGCGCGCGTTCGAACGATCTGGAAGGGATTACGGTATCTGTCTTATGCTTTTTTAAGAGACTCTATGCAACGTTTACTAGATAAAAACGTGATATTCACTCAAATCAATCAATAATCTCTCAAAGACTACCGTACCTCCAGCTCTGCTCTGTCCATGGGCAGTTCGTTGAGCGCCGCCAGAACCTCGGTCTCCAGGTAGTAGAGCTTCACCTGAACCACCACGAAAGCGGCAAATTCCAATCGCACACGGGCTCCCGCCACGAAACAACGGGCTACCGTATACCTACCTGGAGATGGTTGGTGCTCATGGCTCCCTTAGGTAGGGCGAGTACGTCGACTAGCAGGCAGAAGAGCGAGTGGCGGTGGCCGGGGAAGCGGCTCAGCATCCTGCACGTCAGTATACGCGTGTTTGAATAGGCGCGCTTTTTCGAAATTCAAATTTCCCGCCCTCCCTTACCTGTAGAGCATCAGGGCGCGTTCCATCGTGGCACAGGCCTGCTCCGAGAGAGCGTGAACGTGTGGGTCAGGCAGCTTAAAGGGTAAGCTTATTGTTAGGACAAACTATTTACAGTTGTTAGTCTAGCGAAAGGTAGACTCAAAATCCAGCAAAATTCAGAAAAGCCGATCCTTTCTCATGACGACATTCTTATCCGTGTACGATAATTAGTCGGTGCACAGAACCCTACCGTAATACTCCCGCACACCAAACAACAACATTAACCACAGCGACATCCCCGCACCTTGGTTAGGCTTCTCCCTAACTACCGTAACCCGGAAGCCCACTACGGAAGCTCTATTCGCCTATTTTACGTGTAGAGACGGCGTCTACATCAGGCTAGGCTTCCGGATTACTGTACATCTACCGTATGCCTCCTTACCGCCGGCTGTAGGGCGTTCGCGGCGGGACCCATCGGATTACTGTCTCCGGTTGGGGCACCTCCCATCCCCTTCTTCTTGTGGAACTGCGCAACACGGTCGTTGGTGTGTCGTCTACCGTATCCCCCTCCACCACCTCCTCCATTGTTCCCGTAGTGGTGCGGCCTAGACGAGCCGGGTTGGGCCGAGGCCGGAGTCGGCTGCTGAAATCCCTGTGGTGAATCGACGAGGAAAACATGAGCGTGTGTTCTAGAGCATCTATTTAGCGGAAGATCGCTTTCCCACTTAATCGAAGATAGGAAAGCAACTTGAGACGAAACAATACTATTGTATAAATCGTACTAGCTAACCCCATGAACAATTATGCAAATTATTCTATAACATGACTAACCAGTATACGACAAATCGGTACAGTGTGCTCAACGCTAAGGCTGTGAAGTATAAGAAGAAAAGATTAGATTAGATTAGATTAGATTAGATTAAGAAGGCCCCGCATGAATGGCATGATAAAGAAGAAGAAGCTTCACACAGGGGGACGGACAGATAGCAAAAATTAAGGGGAATACCGTAACCGGATTACGGTAGCCTACACTTACCGATCGCGAACTGACGACGGTGCAGGATTGAACGAGCGACGAGTGCGAACTGTCGTAGCCCTGAACCAATACCGTACCATAAACTGCCAATACGTACAATGGATACTAAATGCTTGATATTCAAAAGTTGGCAGCGTGCCAGCAGATCCGCCTGCACATCATAACCAACCTTATCGGCCGGCGTCCACACGAGACGCGGCAGGGCGGCGCGCATGGCGGTCACCAATTCGGCGGCCCGTCCGCTCGCCAGCGAGGAGTGACCGTGCGCGTGGAGGGCCTCCGCTCGAGCCACCTGGAATACAAGGGATCCAGATTGGCAATCTCTGGATCTGCGATTGCCCCCCCTAGCCTAGGGGCTCTAGCTGAACCCTGTAGTAATAATACTCAACTATGCTAAAACAAGAGTAGTAATCGTGCGCGACCGGTGACCGCTTGCTGCCTCGCAAAAAAGTATCGCCGTAGCCCTCTTCTTCCCCAAGTAGTAAAGTCGAATTGCTTGCGGCGGATCGCGGCGTTAGAGGAGGTGGCAGAAGTCTTTACCTTCAACTCGACTCCATCCAGTGGCTGATGGGCAGCCGCGTACAGCAGGTCCAGGTCCTCCGACGGGAAGGCCGGACTGCAAAACAACACTTCAAATAAGCGGGATTAATTAAACCATACTTCAAACTAATCGATACATTGACCGTGTAGGATACGGATGTACACAAATGCTTCGGTTCAATCCTACAACAACAGCCAAAGAAGCCACGTACTCCCTCCTCGTTCCTCCGGTATTCCTCGTGCTTCGCGGGGTCGTGTTCGTGCCTCGACTGCTCGGCCCGGGCATGTCACTCTCCTGTCCACTCTCCGCCGACTCGGCCTCCATCTCCATCTCCAACCGGGCCAGACTCTCGGCCAGCTGCAACGACGAGACGTGGTCGCTCGATTGCGGTTGTTTCCGTTTTTCAGTTTTTTTCAGTTTTACAACTTTTATCAGGACTAGCAGTGGATGGGGATCCAAGCGGTCGTAATGCTCTCAAACATACACGATTCAAGTTCAACTCGACGCCCTGTGTCATAAGATACTCAACATTGCATGTGGTTTGCTGTAGTTCAGAGTAGACCGCAGCCCGTACCTCATTCCGGGTCGCTTCCCCCGCCCCGGGCGGTTCCTGCCGACTCGACCCCGCCGCATGCGTACCAGTACTCCTGCTCGTGGTGGTGCCCTTCCGCCGCTTCTTCTTGTCCTGAGGGCATATATTATGAAAAAATGGAGAGATAACAAGTCGATGTAATGGCGTCTCAAGCTGCATATATTATAAAACGGTAAACCTTCAGGCTATATGCGCATGGTTGAAACACATGCGAAGCTTATGCTCTCAAAATAATCATGATTTACTATAAACAAACAGTAAGTAGTCAAAATAAACATATCAATAAACGCCCTCTTCTCACCTTCTTCTTACTCTTCCCTCCCGTCTGCATCACTCCGTACGACCCGTAGTAGGCGTACGAGGTGGTCGGGCATACGGTAGCTACCGTATACGGCTTGCGGAGCGGCGAGCGGCCGGCGGACGCGACGCACGCGGACGCGGACGTCGACTCCATTCCGACCAGCTCATCTGGGTGCAGCCCGAGCTCGCACGGGGTCCACGCCAGGTTGCAGGCCTGGCATTATTATTACTCATTTATTTGAGTTACGAAAAATGTTCATTAGAGCGCTGTCGATAGACTAACAAGTTTGAAATAGGGTTTATTTTTTCCCATCCGCTGGTTATTCCCATTACCGGTGGAACGTCTCTTAATCAACCACGACCGTTTCGCTCCTACATTTAAAAACGGCACACACTTTCAGCATACTGTAACGGGAAAATTTCAAAAAAGTGCTACCGTATGACGCTCTCACCACGAAAATGGGAGCGTTCATACGCGTCACGCCTCAAATACCTTTGGAATGTCTCGATTCTATCGCAAACTGAACTACACTATCGCGAACTGAAGTGTGCCGCTTCTAAAGCATTTTCGACGTCTTAGCTCTGCCCATATAAACGGTCGTGTCAACACAAAGAAGAAAAGCCAGCAAACCTGCAGAGCCGGAAAGAAGCCCGGAAAGTAGCGGGGCGAGAATTTGACGGTCGCCGGCGAGAGCGGCTGACGGTTCTCATTGAGGGTTGAGGACATCAGCAGGGAGACGATCTGCAATTGTCATTCCATTAGAAACAGTGCACGAATACTGCGTTCCGTAGAATAGACAACCACCGAGAAAGCCGGCTCTTACATTGTTGCTCATCTCCGGATTCGTTCTATGGCCCCTGCTGCTTCCTCCTCCATTCCCTCCTCCTCCTCCTACTCCCGTCTCCCCTCCATTCGCCTGCGCGGTGGCTGTCTGATCGAGAAGCGACCACAGCCGTTCGGCCGCCGTCGTGTGGTACAGTTGAACGAGGGCTGCGAGCTGAAATGAAAAAAAATTAACCATGTATTTCATCATCATCGGCCTTACCGAAACGAAACGTATACGTATTACATAGATTTCACCAGAGGTATTTCACCCCTACGACAGTTTCCCCCACGAAAGTCTACCGTATCCCCTGTCCAGTCTACCGTATTCCCTCTCCCTCCTACCGTATCCTCTACCTGTCTCCGATGTTCCGCTCGCATGGTCGGATTGAGGGCCGCGACTCTCCACAGTGCGACCATCTCCTCGCACAGGGCCGCCGCACACAACTGGGAGCTCTCGTAGTTGGTCAGTAGAGGGTTGTGCTTGCGATCCGACGACTGCGTCCAGCGACCCGACCGGAGAAGCGAGGCCACCAGCCACCACAGCAGCACCTGGAGTCAATTTAAGGATAAACGGAGGACAGCACACCATTGCATCAACCCTGATGAGCCAGCCTACTAATACGTTGTTTTTTTTACAAACGTTGATGAACTGACTTTCCAAAAAAGCTATAGTAGTTCGCAGAGAAAGCATGGCTTCGGAAGCGTCAAGAAGAGTAGAAATTGCAAACTATTGCAAACTGATGAAAGTACCTGGGTCGAGGCGAGGACCTCATCCGTGATCACGTGAAGAAGCGTCGTTGCATTCTCGTCCCTCCGTGCGAACATCGCCCGAACGATCGACAGCAGGTTCCACAGACCTGCCACATCAACATGTCCATATTTTTAAAAGGACTTCAAATCCTCCCCCCCCCCCGATTTCCCTTTTTAATGCACTAGTGCGTTCTCTAGTCAACTATATCCGATTACGGTAGAATGGGCGGTAAACTGCAACTAGAAACCAACCCTCGGGGCCTTTCGACTTGAACGGGCGAAGGAGAAGCTGCCACTCGGTCGCGATGGCCGGAGGCGTATTTGAGAGAAATTGCACATCGCTGGAATCAAATCATCATTTGAGCATCACACAACCACGGAGCATTCCTCATTTTTTCACTAGTTTCAAGTAGACTCCTAATCATGGTGGGTTGCTTTTTTTTTAAAAATTATAGTAGACTTATGTCTCGCTGAATGTGCAACTAACCAGTGTACGGCCGGGCTCGGCTGGCAGAAGCGGAAGAGGGTCTTGGCGATTCTCTCATGCAGCAGCGTCTCGTCGATGCTCCACCGGGCGACTGCCTCGTGCCCTCCATCCGTAGGATCGGGCGCACCTACAGCATACGATCAGTCATAGCTAGAGCATTCCATTCGGGTCCTTTTGACCAATATGTTTCGCTGCTTTTGGTGGCGAGACACGTAGCGGGGCTATGAGTGATGCATGAAGCATAAGCACCACAAAGGCCCGAATGGAATGCTCTAGTCATATCGCCGACCGTATTCCTCGCCAAATGGTACCATCCCGCAGAATAGAATAGCTAAAACTTGCCGCAAGTTCACACTATTGTAAGCGATGATGATGAAACACGACTAGTCGAAGTCAAAGCGCGCACCGTCGGAATGATAAATGGCCGAGTTGCAGTCCCGCAGGGCGTCGAGCAGCCTCTGGGCCAGCGGGAGGTACTGACGGGGCAGGTCGTTGACGAGGTACTGCGCAAACTTCTTCAGCTCAACGCTCCCGAGCTCGTTGATCGAGTCCCAGATCGTCACGCGGAACTCCACCTACAACAAACAAACCGCGGATAATATACGAAAATTTGGGAAGGATAAGCTGGCAACGTGCTCTCCCTCACGGTTGCTCTCACTACTCTCTCGCCGACTACTTCTATCAACGCATGTTTCAAAGGCTGTAGCCATCATCATCGTAATATCTATCGACTACCGTAATCTCATCTACCGTACCCCCCCACCCAGACTGACCATATTCGGGCGGTGCAGTCGGTAGAGGCACAGGGCGACCATATGCTGGCACCAGGCCTTGGCCGCACACGCACACTCGCACCACACGACGCGACACCTGCAAAATAATAATTATTATTCTGATTTATTCCGATAAAGTAAGCCTAAGGCTTTTTCCATAAATATTATACATAGCTAAGACGTCGGTCAAGTTTCATTCTTATCAAGTCTAAAATCCTCTCAAAGCTACCGTAATCATCGTCAAAGCTACCGTAACCCACCTGTCCACCCGCATCGACACGTGGAAAGCCCGCATACTGGCCGCACTCGTCTCGTCCCGCCGTAGTGTGCCTACCGTACTCTCCGAAATGCCGGCGCCGGCCGCCTCGGCCCGCCTAAACGCCGGCCCGACCGACCGGACGACACCCGACAGGTGGTAGCCTGAACATTCGGATACTACCGTAACCCTTCTTACCGCGCACCTTGTGGCGCCAAATCAGCTAAATCTAAATTTGAAGCTAAATCAGCAACAAAACAACCGATTACAGTACTACCACCGTAATAATCGCTTCGGGACCCCCGCCACTCACCAATCTGCATGACCTTATCGACGCTGCCCGAGGCGTAGAGTGCCTCGCCCCGGTTAAACTCCTCCACGCCGCCGTTGGCCAGGCAACTACAAGAACGATTTTTTTCGCCGGGGGAACTTTGAATAGCTTCACTTCTGCATTGCGATGCAGAAACGAAGCTATTCTCCACGAATAAACAAAAGGTAAACTTGAGCAGAGTCCAACAAATAAACGGCAAACAACGAGAGCAGCAGTACCTGTACAGCCGAATGTCGTCCTCGCTCTCCGGGAAGCACCACCAAGTTATGGCCAGGAAGATCTTGTCCGGAATCGTGTGCGAGACTGCAAATCAGGAGCATTGGCCGCACTGAACAGCTATGAGGACCATCAGAGGAACGGGGTCCAACGGAGGGCATTCTTTAGGCTTTCCCATCCCCCAGTAGGCTTGTATAGTATCGCTAGAGCGCTTCAAAATACAGACGTGTGCAGAATACACGCCGCACTGAATGCATAGTATTATCGGTCGTCGTATCCAAATTTTCGTTCCGCGCATTCTTGACTGGACTTGCGTTATTTAGCATAAGGGCACAGCCAAAACTGCAAATAACCAACGAAAGACGGAATTATTACCGTCGTCGGAACGCAAATAATTTGAATGCGAGGATCGGCAATATTAGGCTTCAACTGACCATCCCCGACCATCTGCGGTACGAGTCCGTCGTCTCGCGCCATCGTATACCGATAGAGCATCGCGCCGTTGTAGCTGTCCTCTAGCGCTCCGAAGGGCAGGTGGCGGGCGCACGCTCTGATGAGAGGGGTACGGTAGGGGGCTACGGTAGGAGGATACAGTAGGGCTACCGTAGAGGGTACGGTAGGGGGTACGGTAGGCAGAATGAATCATTTGTACCGTATACATCTCGGGGAAATATATGCCGCCAACAATCAATTGACCGAATCGCAAACCTTGCTGCGGCAGTGAACAGCGACTCCACCTCGTGTCCCGCGTCGCCCACTGCAAGGAGGAAAAATATTTGGGAAAAAAAACTCAAAAGAAGATCGATTCACAATGGTTTAAACGACGCCATTCAAAGCGATGCTCGACGTCAACATCAGTGCAGGAATGACCGTTACATTATCCTACCGTACTCCCTCTCCCTATCCGCTTACCGGTCCGCGCCATCGCGGGCGTCAGCGTCGCGGTCGACGCGGCCGACTGCCGTCCGCACGCGCGCGACGCGCGGCCTCGCGGCGAATAGTCTGCAAGCAGTCATTTCCCCGTTTTGCCTAGGAGGAAGACTTGTCACAATCTAACGAATTCATTCAAGTTCATCCGATGACAGCTTCAACTAATTGTAAGGCATCCTAACCTACCGTACCCCCATCCCCCACTCACCACTCTTCGGCAGTCCCCCTCCACTTCCCCCTGCCCCTTCATCCCATCCCCTCCAGGTCTGCGTCCCTCCCCCTCCGGCGCCTCCCCTGCCCGAGGCATCGTCCCCACTCGTCGCCACCGAGCACATCGAATCATCCTCGAACTGCTCCGAGTCCTGAACGGAAAATTGTTTATGAAGCGGATTACGGTAGCTACAGCCCCTGCATATTATATCATATTACAACAACGATTACTTGGCATTCCTAATAGAGCGTCGCTTGCCAATGGCATTACCAGACCCAATCAGACCCAACTCTTTGAGAACTAGCTAAACAATCAGTTCACCGAATCAAATCATTGGCTCACCAAACTCAGCCCGCAACCAGGCCTTTGCAACACAGACCAGAAGCCTCCCTCTTCCCTCTTCCCTCTTCCCTATATGATCCCATTTACGACCGACAGTGTCACAAAAGAAAGAACGACCGCAGAAAGGGGATGGACAGGTGGTACCGCGGGGCTGGGGACGAGGCGGATTTAGTACGCGAATGTGATGAGCCTCTAGGACCAGAGAGGAAGGAGCTGTTACTGCCCAAATTTGCACTTTGTAAAGTTTATAAAATGTAATTTTTTTTCGCGAATTTATCAAATCCAAGAAAGCCAAGGAAATGGCGGATCTACCAACCATATCTATAGTGAGAAGCCCCACCTACGTCTGACTAGAACTATTTCCGCATCTTCTTCCCCTCCCTCCACTGCTAGCCCAGATAAACGGTGTAAAACTGTAACTGTAAAACTTAAAACTTCCCCTCCCCCAAATTCCCAACTACAGTACCATCGGGAACTAATCACGCGTCGGCTTAGCCTATTTATACCGTGGAACCCCCGCGCCGTGATTTGAAGGGCTCGGAAACCTTTACTCTCTTTTCCCCGCTCAAGACAAGACCGGAACAGCTGCTTTTCCAAGCTATGCAGCGGATACGATGCTTCAGACAGGTGAAATGAGACGTAGCCAACCTACGCATAGCTTTGGCTTCGTAATTCCAACTTATCTAAATAGGTGGGCGGCTGTCCTATCGAATGTTGGAATACCAGACTAGTGTAAAACGGCTGGCTGCTTATCATTTACCCATACAGTAAGCCTACCCATCCCTACGTCTACAGTACCCCATCAACCTACCGTACCCCCCTGGCTACCGTACCTCAAACGAGTAGTCGTCCCTTTCGGCCTCTACGTCGTCCATGTCGTTGTTGTTGTTCTGCTGATTATTCCGTCCTCCACCTCCTCCTCCATTCAACAACGCGCCCACGTCGACCGCGCGTCCGCGCGCCAGCGCCGCGGCCCACGCGTCTGCCGCGTGGCTCATGCGGGCTCCTAGCTGGAAAATTGAGAGTTGTGGCCCGACTACGGAAATATAACCGAGCAAAGCGCACGAACAGAGAGACAATACATACTAAAAGAGGTAAAGCTAAAAGCTAAAATCCAGCGAAAAGCGTACAACTTGCAGAGCTCCCAGGACGAAATTGCGATCAGAAAGGTCTACGATAGGAGATTGAGAATAGAGAATAGGACCAAGAAGATGGTGAGAGGATCGGGTAAAACGCAACGGCCGTATGAGCTCAACTCCTCACAAGGATCGAATCTTCTAGAATCACGCTTCTGGGCCTTTTCGACATAGCAAAACACTTTTCACGCCTCCGGGGCACGTTAATTTCGCAAACCCAGCCCCTATCCCCTCTTCCGTGGGCATTCTCTGTATACTCTCACGTTCCCTCCTCCCCTTCACTTTCCCCTCCACATGACTCATCCGGTCACGTGGGACGTTCCGAAAAAGCACCGCAAAATTTACCGGAATTCACCGGACCGCGGAATTAAAGCTAGTATATTTCTAACAAATATGTTTTACTATATGAACAACTTAGAATAACGGTGAAGAATATTCGCACTACTTTCGCGCCGTGAAAAGGACACGGAAAGAACGCGGGCAGACAGGGGGAGTAGTAGTGCCCTTTAGAGTAGAAGGAAAGGGAAGAGGAGAGGGAGTGGGATGAATAGTACAGGATAGTACGAGAGGACGGACAGAGAGAGGGTGGGGTGGGCAACGATCAGGGAACAGTAGAACACAGAGGGAAAGAGCACTAAGCGTGTGATATATCGGGCTGAAATGTTATTTACATCATTGTATAATAGCATTAATGACGATCCAAGAGCATAGGAGACGTGTCCGATATGCCCTTTTTCACGAGGCAGACAGATAAAAAAGCAACTTATTGCCACTATTACGCCGTGATATTCGTAATAACAGTAAACTAGTCCAAGGGATGAGGTGGTGCGTAAATTTGCAAAGAACTAATACGTCCGGCATTTAGCAGAACATGCATTATATCACAGTCTAGCTTTACGAGATGAAGGAAAGCTAGACTAAAGCGAAGCCCAGTAGAGGACCCCCTAGGGCCCCTAGGGAAATTCAAACCACCAAAAATGGCGGGAAGCTCAAAAGCGCGCGGACAACGCGGATCACCGGATCGATACCGTAGGCCGAGCGCTCCAGACATGCCAATGCCGGGGCTATTTGCATAACAGTCGATGCGAGGTGAGGGGTCATGAGAGGGAGGGAGAGTCTTTCCTCTTCCTCTCAGGCTCGTGCTAGCCTCCTCCTCGTCTCTTCTCCCCCCCCCCCCCTCTAGCACCATCGAGGCCAAGGACATCAACCACGTATACACACTCACACCCACACTACTAACCTATCTCCAAGCAGCTATCGCCGCACTCTTGGCTACACTCGACTTTGCTCCCTTTCAAGCCGTTCATCAGTACAAAAGTAGTAAAATTGCAGTAACTTAACTTTTTTTAAGCGAAATAGGATGGATGCTCCATAGCAGCCTCCCAAGTCAAATCACATAGTTACTCGCCATTTCCGGCTTGCGTAATATCTGGATGCGGAAACCGGCAGCTAGTGCGACGCAAACAAAAAAACGGACACACACAAAGTGCAGCGGATAAATGGGAGTAAATGTTGGCTAGAATGCATCTAGAAGTACGCCGTCCAGATGGATTTCGTGCATCTGGACGCACACTCAACCATCCAGACGTAATCATTTGCTATTCGCGTTCCCCGATGAGTCTGCGGGTGTGATGAAAGCAAGGCAACTGAGCGAATTCATCTGGATGGATACAATCCATCTAGGTAACACTACACACGTTTCCCCAAAACACCGCGGAGCAATAACCAGTTCAGTAGAGATGGTGAAGCAGCCAGGTTATGAGAAAAACACGCAAATCACAGGATAGAGGAAGGGGAAAAGCCGGAGAAGAGCGTGTGACATGCACCTGACCCGCCGCAACACCCGGTTGGACGGGGTTCGCGGTGGCCGACGAATCGCAGGCGGCTAATCCCCGGCTACGGGTTAAGTACTACCGTAAGCTTCGGTAATCAACCTACGCCACGGCTGGTACCGTATACGGATTCACGCAAATAGCTTGTCATTTCTTGGCGAAAAATCATCGGTCATATCATATTGCTACGCGCTACGTAAGCAGACCGGCATAAGCTTGTTTGTTGCGGTTGCGATGACTCACTCATTGTCGGCAAAAAAAGCCCTCCTACGCCATAGTGATCCCTCGTCATACCCAAATGTAACGCATATTTTAGGCTAATTCTTCTTCAACAGTTCTACCCTTCACGCTCTACAATCTTCCGCAAAACCTATAAAGCAGCCCATAAATCTTGAGAAGTATAACCGATAAAAGGATGCCCCTCAAAACCCTTATAATACCACCCATAAAGCTCGAAAAAGACCAAAAGTACTGCCAGAGATATCGGAGCGCGATATTGCAACACGTAAAGGCCAGAGCACGATGTATCAAGGATACGCGGGCGTGAGAGAATCTGGAGGACGTGGGAGGTCCCTTAGCAGGTAAAAAGGGGGGGAGGGGGAGAGCGGCTTAGGAGGTAATTAGGAAGTAAAGGGGAGGAAGAGGGAGAGTTACCAGGTAAACAGGAGAGCGATAGAGAGCGTGACTTAGGAGGTAAATTAAATAGAGCCGTCGAATCGAGTCCTTTTCGCGGTTGCGTTCCATGTATATTACATAATTTAACTAATTTTACATAACATAACATAATTGTACAATGTCTTGCTTATACTGAAACTAGATGAAAGATAACCATAAAAAGGACTTGATTCGACGGCTCTAGAGGAGGGGAGAGAAGCATTGGTCACTCACTCACTCCCCCCTTCTCCCCCTCCGAAACGCGTGTCAATCGATGAGTCTCGGGAAGACGAGGGAGGGGAGAGGAGAGGAGAGAGAACAGAGAAGACAGAGAGAAGACAGAGGGGAGAAGGGGAGGGAGAGCTTACGAGGGAATTGCGAGGGAAGAGGACACAGAGAGGGGGGAGAATAAAGGGGGGAGGGGGAGCATGACGAGGGAGTTAAAGGGTAGCGGGGGAAAGGGCAGGGCAGAGCGCGAAAGGAGAGAAGGACAGAGAGAGTGTGTTAGGGACGGAGAGGGTGCAGAGAGCGAGAGGGTAGGGGGAGAGAGTGTTAGGGAGGGAGAGAGTACAGAGATGGAGAGAGAGAGAGAAAGAGAGAGAGGGCATCAGCTGGCACGGAATAGGACGGCGTAGGCCAGAGAAGAGAAAGAGAGGGGAGGGGAGGGGAGAGTACGAGAGAATGGACTAGAGTCACCGCCTGAGGGAAGGGAAGAGGAGAAGCCGAATACGCAAAAACAGCCAGCCAGCCAAATCCCGTCAGTTTCGGAACTCGTTTTCTAGCAGCAAAACGTTCATCTAGAGCGCGACAGACTACAATTAAATTAGATTAAATTTTTCCTCAAAAAGACCTGCATTTCCGAGGCACACGACCTGAGCTGCTCGGGGTACTGTAGCGCGCGCGCGCGTCTTCGCTTCGGGAGCCTCGAGTAGAGCGTAAACCTGTGCTAGGGTGCCAAATAATGCTCCTACAGTAGCTAAAGTACCCCAGACAATCGCGGTGGGAGTCCCGGAAGGGACGTCGTCGCCGCCTAGTGACCGCCGAGAGAGTGCGAGTTCTTTCGCTTCCTGACTACTCCCGCTCTCTCTTTCCCTCCCCTCCCTTACTCTAAGGGCAACCCTAGTACAGCGCACACTCATTCTCTCTTCCCCCCTATGGACAGCGCCTTTCCTGGTATGCACTACTCCTTATGATGTCGAGCTTCTAATATTTCATCTTACTCTCCGATGAATTCAAAGAAATGCCCGTGATTGATACCTACTGTGGATGATGAACGAAAAAAGTTCCGTCAGTAACCTCATTCCTACGTTGTCTATACTCTCTTCATTCGCACTCTTGCTGGAAAAAATAATGGCAACCGACGGAACATTTTCTTCAACCACAATTTCCTCGAAAACCCTACTCTTAGTAGCATCGCTCTGCATGTCATTACGATAAATCAATCAATCAATCTACGAGTATAAACCGATATAAGACGCCATAGGTCGCCTTGGCATTAATTTACCATGGAATGATAAAATACTCTGGCCGGCCTGCATTTCATAGGAAACAAATTTTATCATAATTTTGAACAACTTGAAATTTTGTACATATGAAGACTACGGTAGAATACTGCCGACGGAAACCTTGAAAAGCGATCTTGTCATATTACTGGATCAATATGCACTCAAGATTTGATGGAGGAAAGTGGAAAGAAATGAATAAGGAATATGCACCTGGATTGTTTGCACATCTTACTGTTATTTGCTCAAATAACTTAAATTGGCGAAAAAAAATCGACCAACCAACACTCTGCTTAGCGCGGACTAAACTGCAAATTGTAAACCAAAGCTAGTTTCCCCATTTAGCAGGATTTTTCCGTCTATTATGTGCTAATAATTTCATACTGTAACACTTGAGCGAGGAATTCCTGTGCTCCATCCGTTCACGAGAAGAGGGCCTGGAGAACTCGAGGACGGAGATTACGGTATCTGCCTGCCTGAAAGCGAACGACCACCCTCGTTTCCTGAACACTATACGTGAGCAAAACCCGAACTATTTGTTTTTCCCAGATTTTTTTAGGATCTTGCTTTCTGTAGGCTGACGTTTCCCAGAAATTTCAAACGGCAGGCTTGGTAATTTATGATTTCGAACATTGGCATAGCCGTTTCTACCAAAATTGCCGGGAAATTTGCCGACGTATGGAAGCCAGGCTTAGGCTTTTCAAAAAAATTATGAATCAGGCCCCCCTTCCGAAGCCTGATTCATAAATTTCGGAGCGTCCAGAGTAAGTAAGATGGTCCCTACACCCTCGATGGTGGTCGTTCGCGGTCGTTGAATGCAGTCCAACTGCACGGTCCCTCCTTGTTGTCACACGCGCACGTCACGGGTTCCGTCGATTGGGCAGCGTCCTCGTTGTGCGGGATCTTCATCTGCAACGGAATAGATTTATGATAAAATTAACATATTAGAAACAATTTTATAATAATCCTTTTCTGATCCGTACAGAGAGGAGTCCGGAACAATGGTAAAGCTAACTCGATTACGAAAGATCAAAAGGTCAACAACACGTTGTGCAGCGGAAGGAAATCTTGATCATTCGCTCTCTCTTCTCTAATCGCGGACGGTCGGGCGACCCATTAGTCTCTCTCATCTTCGCCCTCTCCCGAAATTACGACAATATGAGGTGAATCGCGGTTAACTGTTGGCAAGAAAAATGTTCTAGATTGAAGGGACATTCACACACTTACCCCTCGAACTGTCTGAGGCTGTTGGTAGGCGGACGATCAGACATCAATGACGTCATGTTGGCAGCCGTCCATTTCCGGTCTTCTTGACTACATTAGCTACGGGAAACGCATGGGGGCGATTGAAGACCTGAAGAACGTCTCTACAATCAGTACTAAATGTACCGAAAGTACCCGTGATTCGTTTTTTGCTCCTCTTTTGCAAAGAGGAGGGAAGTGTTACAAAAATTTGAACAAGGAAAATTCAAAATTTAATCAAGCAAAGCGTACATTTAGGCTCAGCTAACCGGTATTCTCAGTTCGTCAAGCACCAACCACGCGTATGCGAGACCGAACCTAAAAAAGTGAGATTTAGAAAATCATTATTCATATCAAACGCTCGCTCATTCACGTCAGTCAATCATGCAAGAAAAGGCTGCCAAATTGCTGAACCTGCTGAACGACGCGGGTTGCATCCCACTAAGGCATCGCGACTGGGCTCGAATCTGAAAGAAAAAGAGCAATCAGTAGACCAAAGAAAACCCCAAGCAAACAATTCCAAACAACGCGACCGAAGCCTTGCAAAAGTCACGTAATCGCGCCCATTACCGTAGTAAGCTCTATACACTTTTCAAGACACTACGCCATTTTGCGTCATGTAGTTCTACCGTATCATAAGAAGCTGACACGTGAATTTTCCTTTTTTCGCTCATTTGTCGCGTTTTGCTTCGTCTTTGCGGTTTTCGTCTGTTATGCATGCGCATGCTGCATGTTGGGTTTTCGTCCTATCCCGTCCTGTCCAATCCTCCACAAATATTCCCCCGCTTTCCTGCGATTTCCCCTCCCGAATTTCCGATCCCATCCATTTTCCACTTTGAGGGACTCCCGGCGCCCGTTCCGAGGGATGATCTTCAGAGGTTTGTATCTGAATCCGCGCTGACTGACTTGCGATTGCCATGGGGGAGGGTTCACGAAAATGTCGGTTGAGTCTGTCAATCAATAATTTTCGCAATTCAGGCGCGGCCCGTGCGCGGCGCTCGTCTCCATTGTCTCTTCAGCGGCTGTTACAGGGTATCTAGCTTTTCCTCACTTATTCGTACCTCTAATTCTCCCTAATATCGTCCTCTCAGCTATCGCGCCTGAGGGATGTCCTCGAGGCAACCAGCCGTCTGGGGAGGAACGATACGTACGGCGGTAAGAGTGGGGGCTAATTGTGCAATTGAGTTGTCGGACTGACGGGCCTCTCGAGGACGGGTCTACATACGGTCGCGCGTGGATCAACGACGAAATGGTTGTACTTTTCATTATTGTTTCCCACGGTTTCCCCTTCCTTTCCCCACAAATACTGTAATTGAAGGTGGCGCGGGGTCGGACGGTCGGGCGCGGGCTCAACAGGAGTCGGGCATTTGGCCGAGAATTGAGGCCTTACCGTAAGTCCCCTGTCTTATTTACTCTTATATCCTCTTTACTCCTGTATTCTCTGTAAATCTTTCCTATTTGCAGGTCTGAGCGAGAACCCGGACGGTAGTGGCCACGAGCAGAAAGGATCGAGCGAGGTGAGCAGGCCTGCCTTGGCTACTGTAGCTCTTGGATTACTGTAGAAAAATTTTATTGTGAATGTCTAGAATAGTGCCGTGCTTCAGCGGAGGACGCGCGAAGAGGGAGACGAGGACGTCATCTTCAGCGTCGACGTCGTCTGTCCCGGAGGAGCAGAGGTAAATTGGTCTGCTTATTATGCTAGGCTGGAAACGCGCGCGACTAGTAGAATAGGTTTGGGGAACCGAAAAAGTGAAAATGAAAATGGTGTAAACGAGGTGAAAACTGCACTTTTTGGTCGGCGTTTCGCGTGCTTTTGCATGACAAAAACGGTTGTGCATAGTGCGTAGGCATCAGAAAGGGCAGTTTCTCTTGGTTTGGAGTGAACTGAATGGCATTTTCAGCGGTCGTCAACGGTGGGTGTCCGGCGGCGGTTTTGTGGCTGCTCCCTTTGTGGAGGGGGTGGCTGGGGCTCCCGATGCAGCCCCAGCCGGTCTTTATCTAGCGTTTCGTTGCCTGATAAAGATGCTTCTTATTGTTGTTCACACGATAGGAATGAATACCGTAATTATCGGTAGCTGGATAGCACTGTATCCTTAAGGGGAATTTGAACTGTTACCGTAACTGAGTAATTTGGTAAGCGTACTGTACTGGGGATAAGTTTGGGTGGATACTGTAATATTGACTTCCGGTGGGGTATTGTATATTCACTTTAGGAGAGACGCATTTTGTGGTATCGATTGAGTCTCGCACATATTTAGTTTGAGAATGCAAATGTGGCAATGCGTGCGAACTGGTACTGTAGTAATTTGTTTGTGAAAGAGTTCTGTGCAAGAAGAGCGATATGTAGATTGACCATGAAATGAGGCATAGTGTATTACGTATTCACGTATGATCCCGCCAGACATTTAAAAACGGAACATGCGCCAGGTATACTGTAACGGAATTTTAAATTACCGCCTGTTACTTTTCGCACTTTTCGTTGCGGGAGTACGCACGCCTAGAGCGGCGACGAGCGTCGCGTGCGCGTCGTCGCCGAATTTTTTTGAATATCAGAACTCTCGAAGCGAAAAGTATCACGAACTGAAATTTGGCCATGTTCCGTGCCTAATGCAATTTAAATGTCTGGTCTGGGTTCATTTAAACGCTCGTGGTATTCAATACTTCGTGTTAGAGTTGAAAGAATGAACATGATCTCTTTCGAACATCATTTTGCCTACCATGTTCGAACATGGCTTATGTTCGAACATCCATGTTCCCCTACATTACCATGTTCGAACATGGGAGAGAACCGAAGGCAACCCCATTCATGCCTGGCATTGATTGACCTTTACCGGTCTTTTTTTTGTGGAACCGCAGGTTAAACTGTTTATCTTACAGGAAATAAATGGGAAATAATCAGACTTCAGATTCCTCGTTTGGATCTTCTTCAAGAATACTGAAAACTAATGTAAGGTTAAGGAAAATATTAAGATGTCAGAGAAAGGGAGACGTTAGGCTGGTTTACCTGTTGCTATTCATGAGAATAACCATACTGATGGTATCGGCGGAAAGTTTATTACGAAGTCTGTTCTTAGTGACGATGAAGGCCTTCATCTTCTTTAAATCCAAGTAGACGGAAGCATGGAATCGCCTAGGTGCTGGAATTTCGAACACCTATGGACGGCTTCTCGATTGATATACAATGTTTGTGAGACCTCCAAAACATGGGATAGTTTTAGTTGTGAAATATGTCATATGGTCTACGTATAGAGAGATTTTCATGTAAATCGATGTTATCCAAAATTTTCTATGACGTGTTGAATAGTGCTTGAATAGCTTCTGCCATCGATATTTCGCTGTGAATAACGTCAAAAACGATCAGGTAAATGTATAAGATATAAACTCACTGAATTACTAAGCCATAGAAAATATCATTACAACATAAAAAACCCTAATTAGATGGCTAAAACAGCTCTTGTGTGACATGCACATTGCGCGATCATGTCTGCGCGCCAATTGACCTCACCCTCATGTACTGCATGTTGACGCTTGACCTGGGACTCGCACTGCGGTCCCTACGCATACATGCTTTTCATTATAGAAATACGTAAAAAAATAAAATAACGTATTTGAAAACGTAAACAAAAATTTAAAAAAATCTGTTCTCGGCCAAGTAATGATCACAACTGATAGAAAACTTTCCTCAGGCACACATCCTTTTTTGCGTGCTGAAATCTGACGAGGTTGCAGACTCTATTATTACTGGGTGACGACTACCTTTGGCGCAAATAACGCCTCCCGTATTGAAAGAAGCACTTTTCTACCTAGTCATTCGAAAAATGGTCGAACATTTTGAAATTGAAATCCCAAGACACAGTGTATTCACGTTTAGAGAGAATATAGTAATTGAAACGATTAAAAACGCAAATATGTATAGCAATTTGAACCCTCCCACTGTCATCCCTCAAGTTATTAGATTGACCAGCTTTTCCATCGGCGTGCACCGTATGTTTATCGTGTTTTTCAGCATATCAGAGTCTTTTCACTCCAACCTCAGCGATCATTCGAATGTGTACTTCCCGCGCCCCGTAGCGAATACGTTTTATCATTAAGGTTACGGTAGGTATCATCGGAGAAGCGTAAACGATACAAAAGGCGGTGGAGAGACGAACGCATAAATGAGGTATGCTATTTTAATAAGTGGAGACGGAAAGGGGGGATTGAGAGGGGGGAACGGTAGTGTTTATGTGCCCATGGCTAGGTTGAGGTTTGGAGAACGATCAATAACAGCGTGGAGAACTTGAAAAGAGGAGAGAAATTAGGCGGGAAAATGCAACAAATTCAAAATCGGGGGTCTTGAACAGGGAGGAAAGAGGGGTGAGTTATTATGTACATAAGAAAACGCACGCATTCTCTTCCATCTAGGCATACGGTACAACAGAGCATAGCGGTGCGGAGAGAGGAGTCCGGAGGCTGAGAGTCACGCTGGTGGTATACTGTAACCAGTATACGGTAACGACGACACAGGACCTCTAATTACTAAAGGATGGACAGAATTTGCGTGACTTATAAGGATAGGATAGGGGGAAGGATGCTAGGGAAGCTTGCGAATCAGTAGCGAATTGTTGTCTAAAGTAGAGTCAATGTTATGAGTTTTGAGAAAGGCCTGATTCGGTTAGCCCTCCCTTGAAAGGTTAGACGACCATATCGATAGCAATGACTGGTAATGATGAGAATAATCTTGTGGGTATTACGGTATAGACATGGGGCGGAGAGAAGATGGGCGCGCTTGCGTTTGGCAGACAGTAAACGTAGCCTGCGCATCAATGCCATCCTTTAGGGCGGGAAATTCAAGCCATCATGGAATCAATCGATTAAACTATCAGATGCTCACATCATTAGCAGTGGTAGCCTAGTACTACGTCTAGATGCGAGGAGCTAACAAGCTGTAAAACGGGAACAGCGCGATAGATAGGTACAAGAAAGGGGGTAGAATCGTGTGAACCTCAGCGTTTGAAGGGGACCTTAGAACTGTACACAGTAAGACGACAGAGAAGACGTATACGAGCATAGAACAGTTGTAAGCTATCGATCACCGGAATACAGTAGTCAAGGGCAATCAGAAGGCCTCGAAGCCTCTTGTGAAGCAACTTCAGGACACACACACACACACAACAATGGGGGATACGGTAGGAGCGGGTTACGGTATAAAGGGAATCTAGTCGAGCCTAGGTGATAGAGCGAAAGGGCGAGGCGGAGAAATATTAGCACCATAGAAAGCGTCTCCTGAAGGTAGATCAGAAATGGACTGTTATCAAGGAGTACGGTAAGTGAAGCTAGCTAATAGTTCATGCAACAATGGCCTCGCGTTACAGTATGCCATTCCCTGACAGCCTACCGTAACCAGGACCATTTAGGTGGGTCCCGACACGAAAAGGGAACCAGAACGGATAAGGCGGACAACGAAGAGCAGAGGGAGAACAGAGTAATGACAAAGCGAATATAGGAAGTTGTGGCGAGTGAATCGATTACGGTAGATGAGTATCGGGAATGGGGGGTGGATGTTGAACGATAGTTTTGTGTACAGCGAGAGAACCAGGAGGGAATAGTATAGATTATTAAGGTGGATCGCACTCAACAGGCCAATTGGGAGGAAGGCAGTACAACGACAAACGAGAGAACAGAGTCGGCCAGTAACAGGCTAGAAAGAGGCTTCGGAGGGATCGCAGTGGACTCAAATCGACCCTAGGTAAGCAGAATCCTGACATTAAGGTACCAAAGCCGGCCAGATTTGAACACTCCGTCTGAGTTATGAGAGAGAATGAGTGTGACTCAGAGGATAGATGATCAAATCGAGCACGACTTTTCCCCTCAAAAGCACAACTACAGTAAGATGGTGTCTGTCTGTGTGTCCGTACGCAGTTCGGTGTGTCTGTGTGTGTGCGTGTGTTTGTACACTTCCCCCATGGCAATGAAGCGATAGGCAGTAAGGCATTGAGGATGAAGGTATATATATATATATTACACATAAACATCTTATGGAGACATTAAATGCGATCAAAAGACGGGGTGGGGGAGTAAATGAATGAATGAACGAATAACGTGTGTCGGTGGATGGGGAAGGCAACATTAGGTAAGAGAACTACTCCGAAAGTTGCACATTAAGCATAGTTTGTGGGTGGCTTGGCTCAACGGACTTGGAAAAGGAGGGGGGGGGGAATAATGTCCCGAGAGAGA
>LS907126.1:44159-57572 GCA_900490955.1 Micoletzkya japonica
GGGGATTGAGCGCTCAAAGCATAGGAGAGGGATAACGGGGAGGCACAGCGAAGCGAACGGAAAGTAAACCAAAAGCGAGCAGGGGAAGGAGGAGGAGGAGGAGGTGTAGTGAAGGCAGCCTAAGGCGAGTAGCGAATGAATTGACGAATGAATGAGGTAGATAGGGGAGAAGAGTCGTGAGAGAGAACGAGGGAGAGTAGCGATGCAAGTGGTAGAGAGAATGGAATCCAAGCTGTGCTGAGAAGAGGATGAGGAGTTGAGAGCCTGGTTATATGGAAGGATTGAGGGGGAGGGGATAGCATAGACAACAATGAAACTACTCGAGGCAATGAATACGCCAAAATGAACATGAAACAACTGACAATGAGACAGTCTTGGGGGGGGGGTGGAATTTGTGAGATGGGAGTATACTGATGACCGAGAAAGAGAAGAGTAGTAAAAGCACACAGAGTAAATGACAATGGGAGGGTGGAGGGGGGTTATTGTACTTAGCAAGACATGGAAAAGGAGTGCTACAGTCTCGTCTGACAGTGAGAGCAACGCATGTGAAGGAACGCCGAGACAAGGGCACTTTCTTAGGAACGCGAATGCACAGTAGTTAGCCAACATACGGACAGACAAGGCAGTGGGTCTTAGGGATTGAGAAAGCCTTGCACGCTTAGCGCATACACTAACTTAGCGATTACTTACACAGTCTACTTTGATGGGTTGGATTAGAGGCGCAGCCTGCATTATTCTACAACGAAGGGGGATAGGGGCGATCGAGATTAGGTGAGGGGTGGGGAAAGGTAGCATGGTATTTTACTGTAGCTTACGAGGAAGGGAGGGGTGAGGTGGGCGGAAGGCCCAGATCAGAAGGGGTTACGGTAGATCCTGGATTACGGTAGCTTGTCCCGGGGGCGGGGGGGAATCAGGTGCGCGAGGCACGCACCGATTGCCGGGCCGTCTGCGCTGTGGGGAAGGAGGGCGAGGGAGCGCCGATCGAGGACGGACGGGGAATGTCCGTGAGTAGGCCTGCAAGGGAATAGGATTATAGACACAACCCTTCACGTACATTCTGGACATACCGCACCTATATTACGTTTGCTTAGGCTTCCCCTACAGCCTCTATCAGACCGGAGGAAAACGGATTCTACTCGAGGGATTCATAAACGATAGAGGTGTGCGGACTGGTCAGTGCACTGACCATGTTTCATGCATCATTCTTAACCGTGTGACGCGTCTCGTCGCCAACAGTAATGAAACATATTGGCCAAAAAGACCAGTGTGTGTGTGTGTGTGTGTGTACAACTCTAGTGAACGGAGACGCTCACCCGGCGGTCCCAGATTGACCGGCCTGGCGGCGCGCGTACTGAAGCGAGAGTGGTGGGCGGCGGACGACGGCGGGCCCTCGGGCATCGGCGGCTCGGCCACCACGGCGGGCGAGGGCGCCTGAGGGGGGGCAAGCAATTGGCTGGGTTCCTCGGTCAGTGGCGGCTAATAATAATGGTACGCAGATCGCAGAGCTATCAACAATTCAGCCCTCCATCATTAGTCCGACCAATGGTTCAATCAATCACTAATAGCGATTCACTATCGACCGCTCACCAGCTTGATGGAGAACTCGTTGGCCAACCGCTCGTTGATGCTCAGCCGCTTCCCGGCGGGCGCGGACGCGGACGCGGACGCGCCGCCGCGCGGATCACTTGGGCGCGCGGACCGGGGCGGAGGGGGCGGGACCGACGGGGGAGGGGGCGGGGCCAGCGAGAGTGAGGGGGCGGGGTCCGTCTGCAAGTATCGCGAGTTAATGTTGAACTAGATTGCTCGCGAGCTTCACTTAAGCTTCACTTACGTAATTTTCACTCTTTTTCAAGTACAAGACTAGAGCATACGAATCGCGCCGTTTTGATTATTATGTTTCACATACACCTATATAAACGAGGGGGGGTACTACACTTCTGATGTGTGTGTTTCAAGTCAATCAGCTCCCCCGGCTACAGTAAACTCGCATCTCGCATTTATCTTACTTCCTCTCAGCACAACGGGTGACACCATGACAGCCCAAGTACAGTATGCCCCCTCCCCCCTCTATCACGTACCCCGGGCACGCCGTAAACGCGTCTCCGCAGCTCCTCCTCGTTGATGTCTCCCGATGCCGTGACCAGAGGGGCGGCGGGGGTCACGGTCGACGTCGTCGTCGAGGCAGCAGCCGTATTGCGGGTGGTACGAGGGGGCGTGGGAAGGGAGGTGGCCAGTTCGAGGTGCGACAAGGACTGCAAGGGAAACTATTATACAAATATACCTGCCAATAGTCACTCAACTACGGCAGTATCGTGTTGTTCTGCCTATAGAAGCTTCTCATAAGAATCGAGAAAAATTTAAAAAAAACAGTTAGCTTACGCTCTTTAGCTGCACTCTATGGGATCGCAATAAGCAAACAAGACCGCGTACCTTGGCCTCGTCAATGCTCGGGATGAAGCTCTTCTTCGGCTGCGCTGACGTCGTCATCGTCGTGCTCTCGGCTTCTCTCTTAAACGACGCGTCCGCCTTCCGCTTGCGGTACTCCTCGACGGACAGCCGCTTCTTGACCACCGCGGGAGGCGGAAGGGAGACGGAGGAGGGAGTCGGGACGGAGGGGGCCTCAGGCATCATCGACGACGACGATGTTTCCTTCGCCTCGGTAGCTCCGCGACGTGTCGACGAGCCTGCCGAAGCCTTCTCGGAGAGGGCGGGCGCCTTCCTCGACGTTGACGCTGCAAGCATGCATAGATTCGTCCAGTAACCATTCCCCCACCTAGCGGAATAGATTATATGATCCACCAGAGGCATGGAATAAGATGGAATAACCACATATTTCATTATGCGACAGTGGTGGCGGCCATGCATCTCTACAGAGCAACATCCAAGCAAGCTCTCTCCACTCACGTGCTGCAATGTCCAGTTCTCCGTGCGGGGGGCTACCGTACTCTGCGGGCAGGGCGAAGGCCGTGGTCTTGTTGGCCCGCTTGTAGGCCTGTGCCTCCTGTCGCATCAGGTCGTGCTTGATTACCACCGGGCCAGAGGAGGCTGCGAACCAGCAACAAGTTCATTATATGCTAATCTCTCAAAAACTCTGTGATCCACTACACTAAACGGCCAGTACACACCTCTACTCAGCATCTGATACAGCACTGTGAGATATTTGAAAGAGTTGTGGGTTATAATCGTTGGAATTCTTTTCAGGTAAGTAGTTATTAGAAAAAAAAGGATAATTCCAAAGGTCTGTGAATGCTTAGTAGAGCATACGATTCGCGTTGTCGAAGTGATTATGTTTCAGGCTGCATATAAAATGGCCCATCGCTTATATAGATGTGGGTGAAACGTATTCATCAAAAAGACGCGAATCGTATGCTCTAATGTTTAGCGCGTAATTCTGGCTCTCTCTCTCTCTCGTACCGCAAATTGAAGGAAGAAATTCCCGCTCACCCAGAGTAGCCAGCGCCTCGGCGGCCTCCCTCTTCGTGGCTGCGGTCGTTGCAGCAGCTCTCTTGGGCCGTCCTCCAGTCGTCGTCGCTGGCGTCGCCGTCGCCGTGGCTCCAGATGCCCTCGACGTCGACGGCGTAGTAGCACTCGCCGTGCTCTTGGCCGCCGCCTTCGCCTGTTCCTGGAACAGCAGAGAATCGGTTCCGAGCTCCATAGATTGCAGTCACGCTATTCGTACTCCACTTCGCAAGCCCTAATACCATCTTCCACATCCTTTTTTCACTTACTGATCCACACAAATTATTATTATTATTATTATTATTATTATTATTATTATTATTATTATTATCAACTCCCTCATACCTCATTATGCCTGGCCAGCCACTTCTTCTTTCCTCCCGAGGGGGCGGGGGAGGAGGCGGTGCTGTTGTTCGAGGGTCCCGGCGACTCCTCGCTGGCCGCCTCCTTGTGCTGGGCCGCCCACCGCTTCCGCGGGGGTGCGGCAGGCGTCGCGGCGGCCGCGGCCGTCGTCGCGTCCGCCTTGCCCGCCGCGTCGTCCGCGTCGATCTCTGAACCGAGACCTTTCATTCATTCTTCATCCACACTAGTCACTTGGTGTCCTCGTTCATTTACATACTTACTTTGCCATTTCATCATCGTCTACCCTCTACCATATCTATACCACATAGTATTTTCTCCGTTGTATCACCGCCATTTCCTCGATTCACTCACTTCGCTTGCCCCTTCCACTGCTCAGTCCGGCTGCCTGCCTCTCATTGGTCGTCATCGTCGTGGTCGACGAGGATGCCGATGCCGTCGACTGCCGTCCTCCCCTCCTCGTCGCTCCTCCTCCTCTTCCCCCTCCACTGCCGCTCTCGTCGTCCTTCGTCCTGCTGCCCGACCGCTTGGGCAGCGATCGATTGAAGAGCTCGTTGAGGCGGACCAACTTGACCTCCTCCCGACTCTGCAAGAATATTAATAATAACAATAATAATAATAATAATAGTAATAATAATAATAATAATAATAATCACGGATGGGCACGGTTGCAGGTACCGTGGTTGGGCAGCCTACTGCACAGAACTTTTCCTAATACTGGTTAGCTCACTGCAAAATGATATAGTAGTTAAACAGCGCAAACAATCTCTCTATGTATGGGCGGACCACTGCAACAAGCTGCCGGCAGGCCCCTTGCCCACGTATTATATATGTGATAATAATTTTTCACCGCAAGTGTGTATTATATTAAAATGAATGTACGAGAAGATAATATTGACGAAAAAGGTTCCGTCAGTAAGCGGCCATTCCTACTCTGTCTGCACTCTCCTCATACCGCTTCGCTCTCTGCTCACCAGCAAGCAAGCTACGGGCGCGTCTGCGGTAACCCGCTCAATCAAGGTACCAAACGAGAGCGCATCCCTAGACGCTCATCTATACGCTTCTTCGTGCGCCAAACGCGACCCTTTCAACCGCTTTCTCATACTGTATCATTAATCTCACTCTGTCTATTTCGTTTCATGCCCGGGGCATGCAGATAAATATATACAAAGTATTCTCGCTACCGACCGGCTTGTTCCTCTCCGAGGGCAGGGAGTAGTTCATCTCTGGCAGGGCCTTCTTCTCCCGCTTGGCCGACTTGTCCTTATTCGCAGCAGCCGTCGCGGCCTCCTTCCTCTCCTGCACCAGGTATTAGAATAAAATGCTTTATTGATCTAGGAGGTTATATTATAGACTGTAACAAAACGACAAGCTTTTCTTAGAGCACGCTAGTATTGAAAATCTGCAACTGCTGCTAAATGGTGCATAGATGTAGGCGTCAACCTCGCCTCATATAACCCTCGGTTCCCTCGCTAATTCAGTCCGTTTAATTCAGTCACACCGAGACGAGATGATAGATTTTGGGTACATTTCAACAAAGCGCTGATAGTAGCCAATTTACTAACCATCATACCCCCATAAGGGAATCGAACAACGAAATGAAAGCTAATCAATCAATCAATCAATCAATCAATCAATCACCTTGGCCTCCTTGAGCTCCTTCTTCGGCTCCTTGCCGGGCGTCTTGAGCGGGCGCTTGAGGGGCGACGCGCGGGTTACGGTAGTGGGCGTGGAAGTGGGCGGAGATTCGCCTGTCGCTTCCTTCTTCACCTCCTCCTTGACCTTGGCCTCAGAATCGGTGCGAATCCTGAACTCACATCAGGTCAGTCAGCCCTTTCCTCCTAGGGAATCCAGCCTATCGTTTCAATCTGTCAAACACTTCATCAACACCACCACTCACAATAGTTAATGGCAAATCTAATCAAGCCGTCTAGAATACGTCAGACATATGCACACAATGTTCGAAATGTTATGCGAATGATCCAAAAAATATTTGGGTTAAATGTTTTCGGTGCCAGAGAGTTCCTACCGAAATCAGGGTAAATTTTCAGCATCTCGTTCGCTTAACATTTACACTGCTGTCAGAAGACCATTGTGTGCAGCTCACCTAGCAGAGCTCCTGGTAGCCACGGGGGGCTCTGCCTCCTCCTCTTCAACCTTCTCCTCCTTCTTCGCTGCTCCCCTCCGTCCCTCTGGCTTCTTCTCGGCCTCTCCTCCCTTCTCCTCCTCCTCGTCCCTCTTCTCTCCCCTCTTCGGTCTCTTCTCTACCCTCTCAGATGCATCCTCAGTCGACGACGTCTCCGTCATGTCCACCACTCCTCCGGCCTGCGATTTGCGCGTGGGGCGGCGCAGCTTGATCGCGCCCTTTTTGCCCTTAAAATGGAAAGAATATTCTTCCCTTCCAGCAAGTAACTGGCCTAGAATGCAGCTAAAATGTACATAAATGGCTGGAAAGTCAGCTAGGATGAAGCTAGATAAGCCATATAAAGCGCGCAAACCTTCTTGTTGCCGGCGGCGCCCTTCTTGCCCGAGGCGGTCGACGACTTGCGCTTGTCCGTCACGGCACGCGCGGCCGGCTTCATATTCTGAAAGTAAGGATGATATTATTATTATTATTATTATTATTATTATTATTATTATTATTATTATTATTAGGTCCATGGTCTCCTTAGTCATGTGAGTAAGCATCTAGCATACAAAGGCTTGAGCATACAATGAAGCAAAGCGCATACCCTCGGGGTAGCCAGCGTCCCGTTGGTAGGCGCCGATCGACGGCCGTTCACGAGGGTTGCGCCCGATTTCTGGAAAAGGTAGACGACGCTAGACCGTCCAACAACTAGCAATTTGACAATAAATACTACCATGTACGCGTCGCCATCTCTATCACAGTAAGAGGCTGCCAATGTATACTGTACTGTATACCTTGGCCATGAGACGGTCGTTGAATGCAGTCCAACTGCACGGTCCCTCCTTGTTGTCACACGCGCACATCACGGGTTCCGTCGACTGGGCCGCGTCGTCGTCATGCGGAATCTTGATCTGCAACGGAGGGCACTCGATAGTAGGCAATGCGCTACAACGTAAGAAACGCTAAACGGGAAAAGTGCAACTATGCATCATCTGTCTGTCGTCTGCTTCTCTTCATTCGCTCTCGCTATTTCGCGCTTCATCGATGCACGGTTTCCCTGCCATTCTCGCCAAGACTAACAGTAAGCAGCGCACCTCGTCCGTCTCATCGATGTCCTTCGTCGAGATGATGAGGAAGTGCAGCTCCGAGCCCGACATTACGTGCTCCAGCTTCGCGTTCGGCTTGCACGAGCTACAAAACCATTGCATAAATGTAGAACGCGATTGATACCATACGTGGGTGGTACTTTTTTTCTATTTAAAAATCCAATTTGATACATGGTATGGAAACCATGTAATTCCGTTGATTGCCTACATAGCCGATGCCTACATAGCCAACCAGGCTCTTACCGTCGCACGAAGCGTGCCTCATTCCCCTCCTTTCGCGCGTCGATCACGATGGCCTCGCCGTTGAGCGTGTACAGGAAGGTGAAGGGCACGAGGCAGCCGGCCAATTCCCGGCCCGCGCAGTCCTTCCGCAGCCGGATGTGGCCGCGCAGTCTGCAAGAGGGGGCGTCATTCACCGTCTCCAAAATCAGAAAAGGAACTGACGACGCATCTTCTTCAGTGCTAACTATTAAACTTGCTAGCTGATTGGACTTTTCTTTTATGTAGCCCATCTCGTCCTTCAATACTATGACTGAGAAAGGAAGCGCTAACAATAAGCGACGACTTCCCTTCATCTGCTCTTCACGGTGTAGGTGAAGAAAGTCGTCGTTTGTTGCTTCCTATCCTAACCTTATTCAATACAAAGGAATAGGGTTAATCAATATATAATATATTCAATACAAATGCTTACTCCATGATATGACTGCCCTCTCCCAGATTCATCGTCGACATAAGTCCCAACGAGCCCAGCTTGTTGACCACCACCGACATCGCGCGGGGATTCCGCTTGAGCGAGCCGAGAATGTCCGTCACTCCCGGGTTGTTGGCCATGCGCGAGACGCTCGTCAGCCGCCTACAAGGGGATAGGATGAGAATCTCGACTTTTTGTCCAAACAGAGCTAATAAATAACCAAACAATAAGAATAGAAGGCTACCTGGCATTGGCCGAGACGTTGTTCTTGTCAATCTTGAGGTAGGTGGCGGGGGCGATGGTGGCGGCCGCAGAGGACGTCATCGATGAGGTCGCCGGCGTCGCCGTCGTGGCCGCCCTCTGATGGGCGGACGGCGGCCGCCGCTGCTCCTCGTCGCGCTTCTTCTTGCGGTTGTTCAGCTTCTCCCGGACCTGCTCCTCCTTCCGGCGCTTCATCCGTTCGCGGGCCTGAATAACACATTCAAGAATTACCCTCTCTGCTGGCTGCTCAATCGGCTAACAACAAGCAGTCAAATGGGCGTGGTGGAAAAGCCTTCTTTACAGGTGCACTAATACTCCCTATGGGGGACTCTATCAACGGGAATACCGTACTACCTCGTCACTCGACAGCTTGGTGGGCCGCGGCTGGCAGACTGTACAGAAGAAGGGCTCCTGGGAGTCGGGCGCGTCGCCCTCGGGGAACAGGCAGTCGATGTGCTGCCAGCGACTGAAAAATCATTTTTCATTTCATTCATTATTACTTTAATGTAACCATTCATTATTACTCATTATTACTCTAGAGTCATTATTACTTTAACCGCTTCAAAGACCAGACATCAAGGCACCTTTGAGACACTTCTTGGCAGAGCGTACTAACGCCAACGAAGCGTCTTAAAAGGGGGGCAATAGGTTTTGTTTCTCGAGGAAACCTTAAAGCCCATGCGTACATGGGCGCGGTTGTCCAATGGGACGTTAGGATGGGGTGCCTGCACCCGTGAATCGAAGTGCAAAAGCTTTGCTAGAATTGCTGCTCCTCTCATTATGTATGTAAGACGCCTATAAAAAATGTTCGGACAACCCTAGCCCATGTATGATGTATGCCCATGACACTGCTACTACTCACTTGCACGCATCGCAGGCGACCATCATCTCGCCGTCATCCGTGGTGACGCCACAGATGCACTCGACCGACCAGCCCTCATCCTCCTCCTCCTCCTCATTCGCACTACTCGACACGGCAGGCTGGGCCACAGCGGGCGCCTGCATTGCATTCATAGACGGGCATGGTTGCAGTTACCGTGGTTGGGTAGCTTACTGCAGAACTTTTTCTAGTACTGGTTAGCTCACTGCAAAATAATATAGCTGCTAATCAGCGTAATTTCTTGTGTATGGGAGGACCACAGCAGTAAGCCGCCGGCAGACCCCTTGCCCACGTATGATTGCAGTGGAGATTGGAGACGTAATAAGAAGATGGTAATAATAATAAAAAAGAAAGAAAAGGAAGAAGGAAACATGGCGTAAAGCGCAAAAGAGATGAATATTGAGAATAGATGCCAAAGTAGTCTAAAGTTTCCAAAAAAACCATACGTGCGCAGCCTGATTTAGATATCCGACGAAAACACTTTTGAACGGGTGTCCGGGGGGGGGGGAATATTATGGTAAACTCCACGCGTTTCCGGTTCAAAATGCCACATTTCAGCTGTATTTTGATCGTTTATAGTTGAACGGAACGCGTTTCCGCGGACGAAGTGAGTTTTAACTTCAAAAATCACGGGTGTCCTGCTGATAATCTAATACGGCTGCGCAGGTGTGCCAAAAAGGAAAATACAAAAAAAAAAGAAGAAGAATAGAAATATACCCTAGCCCGGCTGGCTGCACCTCTTCCCCGGGCATTGGGCCGACCGCGGACCACCATCTACAAATAAACGAGCATTAACCTACCACTCCCGACTCCTCATAATAGCAGCGATACCACTATACCCTGGGTAAGCCTAGCTTATTTGGTCATAATTAACAGCTAGATCAGTTTCTTATCCCACCCCCCAAAGGCCAACCTCCTCATCATCTCCCGACGACGATGACAGCAACTGCGGGCGCGACGCGCCACCCTGAACAGGAGATATCTATAATGATGCCATCGCTATGCGCTGTCTGTCGACTTCAATTATGCTCGCATTTAATAATAATAATAATAATATATTTATTGTACAAGAAATTCTTCGTGAAATAGCAATACATACTATTATCATGTCATTCACCCGGTCAGACCACCCATACACACACTGCCATCAGTCCTGGCCCAAACGACTACTATCCTAACCTCTTGCAAGCTATTATCCTTTTCCTTGTCTATTACAACCTTCGATCCCTCCTACCTGCTTGAGTATAGTCTGTGCCAGGATGCGCGCCTGGGCCGCGACGTCCTCCTCGGCCACGCCGCCCGAGGACTTCCGCTTGCGCCCTCGGGGCATGTACGAATGCGAGCCCGAGGCGGAGACCATCGGCGCGGCTTGCGAGCCTGATAAAGGGAGGGTGAATAGTGGAGCAAGCGATTCGTGTTTTTTTTACCAATACGTTTCGCTGCATGAATGGAGTATGAAACATATGCATCAAAAAGACGCGAATCACATGCTCTAGCGAACAGATAACGACGAATAGGCTAGGGTAAGATAGAAAGCAACAAACGACGACCTCCTTTCATTCGTTACCTACGCCGTGAAGACAAAACGAAAGGAAGTCGTCGTTTAGCGCTTCCTTTCCCAACACAAAGTTATACCGATGCATTTAGATTGCCTAGCTAAAGAGCCTCCAAGATGATCGCTTGACAAAGGGCACGCTACTCACCTCCCATGAGCGGACTGCGCGGGTGGAGGCCGGCCTGGTGGACTGCCGTCATCGAGGACCTCGAAGGCGACGACGACGTCATCTGCTGCTGTCCGTGGTGCTGCTGAGCGGACATCTGCTGCTGGGCCGAGGCCATCGTTGACGGCGACTGGAGCAGGGCACCGCCCGTCTGAACGCAATAGTTGAACTACTATGATAGTTCAAGCAACACTATCTTTTGCTATACTCTACTCTAGTCTATAGCAACCACTATATAGTATTCTACATGCAAATTTATGGAGTCCTGCTTACCGGCGACTTGATGTGGCCCATGGTGGTCCTTCTCTGCGGGGACAGGGACATGCCCGCGGGCATGGCCATTCTTTGAGGCGAACCGACGCCTGCTGTAGGGGGAGTAGGGACGAGTTGGGAGGAGGAAGTAGAAGATGGGGACTGGTGCTGCATCAACTGCTGCTGCTGGTGTGCCTGGCCACTTCCCGGCCCGGCTCCGATTCCGGTTCCGGTCGACGACACCGACCGCATCGACGTCGTCCGCGACCGCGATCCGCGCGGACGGCCCCGCGCTCGCGGCGTAATCGGCAGACCGCTGCAAACGGGATATATAGACAAACGACTGACAATGAGTCGAGAAACTGTACATTACAATTAGGCAAACTAAAGGAGAAAATCAATGAATCAATGAAAGATGGCCAACGTACGCTTCGTTTATGGCCACGGGGCCTCCGAGACCGGCGTAGTCCACCTGACTCTCGCTGAGGGTACGGTGATCGAGCGACGAGGCGGGCGACGAGACCAGGTTACTGTAAGACATACTGTTACTGGTTAGTCGATTCGCTGATGAGACGACTACTACATCCTCTCATCCATAACCCTTTCTGACCGCTATCTGATGGTAGATATCTGATTGTAGATCCCCCCGCTTCTCCTCTACTCCACTCTATCTCTATCGATCATCTATCCCTCCCGGCATCAGCCAATCACCAGTCGCCACAACATACTGCACCTCATACAAAATAGATCTTCAAAATAGACAATTCTCTTACCGTCCAGGAGTCCGCGGGAGGTCACCGTGCATCGAGGCCGCCAGAGACGGGGATAGGAGGACGGACGAGGGGCCGGCGGCCGGGGCCGGAGGATGGGCGAGGGCGTTCTGCGCCGCCTCCATCATCTCGCGCTTGTGCGCGTCCTCCGCCGCCAGGGTTACGGTACGGTAGGGCTGCTGAAAAGAGGAATTGGAGATGAGCCTTACAACGTTATTTCGGAAAGAGTTCAGGCAAACCCCCCTATACACTCGAGACACTTTAAAAAGAGAGAAGTGGGAAAAAGTGGCTATTTGCTCGTAACCGAAGCATACAACAAATTTCAATAGGATGAGAAAGTGTACATTTTATGATAAGTTGCTCAAACGTCAGCCCACCTTTCTGGGCGACATCGACGCCGATCTGTAGGGCTGTTGAGGTACCATCGCTTGCTGTTGAGCCTGCTGCTGCGGCTGCTGCTGGGACATCGGGTGGTGCAGCGGGTGCGCCGACGCGGACGTTTGCATCATGCTGCTTCCCGGTCCGGCCGGCACGGCGCCGTAGACGAGGGCCGGCGTGCCGTCCTCCAGAAGCTCACGACGCGGACCGCCGGCTGAAGCGACTGCATACGGGATTGGGAAGTGGACGGGGTGGTCAAAGGGAGAAGGAAATGGGGCACAAGGCAAGGCGTATTAGCTGAGATACTAGGAAAAAATTGATAAACAAAACCATTGCTGCATTTCTGCCTCATACAACACATAAGTCACGAAAATCTCGGAAACGGAATGACTTACAGCGTCCGCGGGGTAGCGGCTTCTGTCCACGAGCAGGCGTCACTAGCGGCGCGGCTCCCACCGGGCGCATCTCCTGCAAGTGGACACACCTTGCTCCTCCACTTCCACCATGTTCATGCAACCACACACAAACTTAGCTAACATTCAGATCCCTGAAAATACCCACTTTTCACAGTAGTAATTACTTAAAATTTCTACGATTATTACACATAATTCTTTCAAACAATTTTCTCCGTCATTTTTCACCTTTTTTTTGCAAAATCAACTCCAAAGACGAACCTCATTCAGGCCTCCAGCTTGCTGTTGCTGCTGTCCCATTGCCTGCACCTGCGCCGAGGGCGCCTGCTTCTGCAGAGCCGCCTGCAGCAGGCGCTGCTGCCCGGGTGAGCTGAAAAGGCCAGAGATCAAAGATCAAAGATCAACGTACTCGTTCTTGGACGGTCGTCCGGCCTTCTTGAGTGTCGTGACGCTCGGATGGAGCATTCCGGCGGCGTGCTGGGAGCGTCGCAGCAGCGGCGACGGTCCGAAGCCGGCCGGGGGCGGGCCATTGAAGTCTGCAACTTTCCCCCGGGTTAGTTACCTCAGTTTGGCTCATTTTTTCACGCTGCTATCATCTTTTTTTATTACTATTCACAGTTCAA
The DNA here is from genome assembly GCA_900490955.1 of Micoletzkya japonica. Lineage (NCBI taxonomy): Eukaryota > Metazoa > Nematoda > Chromadorea > Rhabditida > Diplogasteridae > Micoletzkya > Micoletzkya japonica. The sequence continues at coordinate 57,202 of LS907126.1, forward strand.
GCTGCCTGTACAATCGCATTTCCCTTTGCAAAATCACCATACCAAGGCAGTAGTAGGGTACGCTTGGTCAAAAGCGTGTGACCGAGTCGATGGGACGATAGATAATAATAGGAGGGAGCAAGCAAGGCAAGCAAGGCACTCTCTGGCCATCTCGCCGACCTCTCAAAGAGGGGGCACCTTTTCTCGCCATTCCTCCACCTTGACCAAGCTCTCTCCCACGGGCGCGCGTGGGCCCAAATTACCCCCCTCCCCCACCCATCGCGCGCGGCAATTAGCCCGAATGTGGGGGAGACAGCGGAATACCCCCCACAATTGACATTTCATCATCATCCATAATTATTATTCTTTCAAGTAGTATGGCCAAACATAGC
>LS907126.1:57672-70559 GCA_900490955.1 Micoletzkya japonica
TTCCCATCTCCATTGCCCTGGTGTCTACCACCAGTCATCCGTAAACACACTCTCTTGCCAAGCGATAGTCAGCCAGCCAGCCACTTCGCTTGCCCACATACACACACACGCACTACTCTTCCTCTTACCATCTCTATCTACTCCCTAACTATCTCACTGCCACTCTTTGCCCCCTCCCACCCTACCATTCCAAGTCCCTGTTCGATTTATATGACACATACCCCGGCACAAACGGCGCAAACATACAGCAATTTCACGGAGGGTGAAAGGGGCGCAATGCTCGATGGGGGGAGTCGCACAAGATATTCATAGGCGCATGAATAGCGTCATTAATCACCACCTCGCCATAAATAGCCGTACCGCGAGACTTTTCGCCATCTATTCATCGGCAAACTCCTCGTCTGCTCCACTCACGATCAGATCACCCGAAAGATGGCTATCTCTACTAGGCTCGCCCATACGCGTACACTATAAGTGGCGATTTGGCCAAAAACAATCAAGATAGGCGCTCAAGAGATTCCGGCTGCAAACGCGAGTCTTGCTTTGGAATAACGACCACGTGAGAGAAACTTACTATCCCAATGCCCGATACTCGGTTCTCACCTTCACCATTGGTAGGCTGATCAACGCATCGATGTATATAGCGGATTAAAAAGATCCCCGTCGGAAAATCATTCCGAATATAAGGCGAGAGTGTGTGCAAAAGTGAGAGAATTAATTCGACTCATTGTGGAACGGAAGAAACTGATAGATTGGTTTATTCCACCATGCTACATGGTCAGGCCCCATTTTAAGTTACTAAAATAGGGCCTGACCATTTTTAGTAACTTATTTTAGTATTTCAGTAACTTTTAGCAACCATTAGTAGAGATACCTACTTGATATCTCACCTTCTCCCTGGGCCTTCCTGTACCCGGTGGGTATCATCGACTGCATGCCACTGCTGCCGGCAGCCGAGGCAGCAGCCAGCTTCCTCGCCATTCCCTGCTGGTGGTGGAGGGCGATTCCCGTCGCAACCGGGCCCGGCATTGCCTGCATCTCTCCTCCTCCTCCCCCTCCAACCACGTGCCCGTACGGACCGCGGACGGACGGGCTGAAATCACGCTTTATATACTGCCCATCATATTTCACATGACACTCTGTCACATATAAAAAAACGACTATCTGTCATACAGTTCGCTCAATTGCGGAAATGTAAATTGCTTCCCAACTAATTTCAAGTTTTCAAGGTAAGACGTTGTCCGTGGCAGCACTGATTGTACCGAAGATGAAGCATAGCATGATGTGGTTATAGCCAATATACCACTACGCGTAATCTCAGCAGAGGGGAAAACAATAATGGAAATAGACCAAGTCCTGGCGCACTATTACATCATATGCATAAATTATCCACGGTTAAGTTAAAAAAGCGTTTCGTTTTCTTTAATAAAGAGCAAACGCTAATAATAGGAATAATAAACAAGAGGAGAAGTATCCTTCACTCGCGCATTGAAACAAGTAAATTCGATAAATATAGAGATAGGACAAGACAAGAGCGCGTGCAGAAAACGGATATGAATACAGGATTCAGAAAAGGGCCGCTCATTCAGCAACTTCAAGGAAGGGAATAAAGATCGCGCGCGGCTGTGCAGTGCGCCCCTCTCTCCTGATCACAATTAATGGCGGTATTACACCGTGATCACGACCACCCCCCAAAACACTCCATCCATAACCAAAGGATATAGGCGTGCCCAGCAGAAAGTTCGCAAACAGCGCCTATCGAGGCCTGCATCAATTCATAGGAAGGAAAGACAGAACCAATGAGACCATGAATAAGATAGTAAACATACATAAAATAAAAAAGAAATGGAATAGGAAGAAGTAAAAGGAGCTATGCCTCACCGTTGAATCCGTTCTCTCTCCTTCGCTTCCGCAGGCTTCGGGTCGTCATCAACTGTAAAGGATCAATGCTATCTCAACCCCGCATCTCTTGTCAGCTCACATTCACTCAATCCCTTGATAAGGGGAAAGTTGAGCGGCTCTTGAATCGGTCGGGCCTGTGGATTGCGTGAGATATAATTATGATCCTGTAAGGAGTATTGTTAGAAGAGGAGGGCGAGACAAGCCAATGACACTTACACTATACGGAAGGCCGACGTCGTCATCACTCTCGGAATCCGTGAGATCTTCAATGTTGATCTCCATACGCGGTGCTGCAAGCAACATAATCGTCGAAGTCCACAAACATGAAGCAAAATGCGAAAATAACGAGGAAGGCGGGAAGATGCCAAAGTTGGCACAGTGCCAAGACGCCCAATTTACCTCTTGCGGGCGGCGCGGCGGCCGCCGGCTCGCCGTTAGCGACGTTCTCGTCAAGAATCTGGTCGGGCAGCGCCGCAGGCTGCGCATCGGGAACGTTTTCGTTGGCCATTCAGGCACTGGTTGCGTGTCTTGTGTTGGTAGTACACACGGAAACTGCCAAGTCCTCAAGTCGGAACGATGTTGGTCATTCCTGCAAGGAATAGCAATGCAAACGCTTCAATATTACGCCTAAATGAATTGCCAAAATACAAAAGAACAACACGAGCGCAAGACGCACACGGGCGGACAAAGCAGCCAAATTGCGAAGGACGCTAACTTAAGTAAACGGAAAAAGAGACGAGCGGTATTTTTTGAGCAACGAGCATTTACAGCATAGGTGCTAAATGCAACAAGAATGATGAAAAATATGCATGAAACAACGAGTACAACACGGTTTACGAAAATCTGTTTCGAAGTCTTCAAGGCGAGCGCACGCAACGCGTGACTGCGGGAGGGACGCGTCGCGGAAAGCGAGAGAATGAATGGCGCAAACCTGCGTCTCAAAGAAGTGCAGATTCAAATTTTTCGTAAGGGTGTGATTGCTACGTTTTACCGTTTTGACCCCAATTTTCGAAATTTTGATTTTAATTAATACTTTTCAAAGCTTTTCTACCTTTTTCCATACTTCACATATCACTTTTAGCGGAGAATATCGAATTTCACTTATTTTAGACCGGTTTCCACCCTAGGAGCAAGATTTAGGCCTAATTAGGTTTATTAGAACGTATTTACCTGGTTTTTCCACTATAAAGTGATTAGTTTATTACATTCTTTACTACAGGCTTCGTCATTTCCAGTGAGGCTGCAACTTCGCAGGTAACATCGAGCTATTTGGCCCTGTTTTGGCATGCATTAAAACTTGTCTCACTACTATTATCTCATTACCCTTATTGTTAGAAAAATTGTAGCACTCTTGTGCAGCTTTATGTCTGCTCATAATGCAACCAGAGCTAGGATTGCGTATACATTGCGCAATGCCTGTGGGAAGAGACTGTAATGCTGAGGTATACGGTAGACCATCGGGTCACTATTACACCAGTTTTTTTTGCGAAGGCGCCGAGATTACTGTAAAGGGACTATCTAATGATGATATTGCAGCAGCCACTCGGATCATGCAAGTCTCGACCGCAAACGATGTCAAGATCTACAACTTGAGTAGTGGAAAATCCATTCCTGAGGTCGGTTAGAATAAATTTTATATAATAACTCTAATACACGTTAAATATTATATTACATGTGTATCGTTTGATTCAGTTTCAAAATTGGAAGAAAGAGGGAGTGGAAAAATCGCAGTAGTATGAGAAAAGTTTGCAAAGAAGTGTATTATTGGAGGAAAAGGAACGTTGAGAAATCTTTGCAGCGCACTCCGCTAAATACAGTGAAACTCTCTTGGCAAAATGCCAGCTTAGGCTAATCTACGGCTCCGGCTGAAGTTTTACGGTGGTTAGCGGACAGAACTGCGCAGCTATCTCAACGTTCATTTTCCTCCAATAATAGTATCTCCGCATTCACCACTAGCGCAATATGCAGATCGGTTGCTTATTCTAAGACAAGTTATCTATGTATACACATGTTTTCAGTGGCTTACCGACCGTCAGAGACGTAAACTCGAGCAGAAGAATCTCGGTTAGTTTACATACTATCTATCCCAGTTGATTTTCGTGATGATGATGGTAGGTGGCAATACATTACCATGTAAAACATTCTGTATGCCGACTCCTAGTTTAGTTTTACGCATTATGTGGATCAATTGTAGGGTAGAGAAAAGACAGATAACTAGATTATTCTAACTATAAAGCGAGAGAGTGTGTAAAATCGGAAAAAAATCATTTTCGAACTAAGGCAACTGACGGAACGGTTCATTCCACTATAGTTATGTATCACAGAGGTACGACGACGTATCCAGCTCATCCAAGACTTTGACATGCCCGATGTATCGCACACTATCGACGTATCTCCCGATGGTTGGTACCATCTTCCACTTGTTATTCCAAACATTCTAAACTGCCCCGCCCTTCCCTTGCTAACTTTGCAAGCTGCTTTACAGAATAGTTTTAATCGCTAACATCTATTATGAAAAAGTTGAGGCAGATCCAGTCAGTATAATGCTTCCCAGGTCGCTACATCTTCGCTTCGGGAACCTACAAACCGTTTCTGAAGTGCTTCGACCTGAAGAATCTGTCGCTGAAATTCGAACGAGGTCTCGACGCAGATGTGATACGGGTGAAGATACTGAGCGAGGACTATACCAAGGTATGCATCTTATGTCCACACATTTCCCTTATATTGTTTACGCTTGTTGTAGATTTTGCGCAATTCAAGAGACGTACCTACTAAAAGAGGAAACCTGTTATGAACGAATATTTGTGAGAGAAAAAGGCTTGAAGAATTTTCATTTTCAATTTCTCTTGTTTCTAAAACCCGGCTTACAGCTGGTGATCCTGGAGGACGACCGGTACGTGGAGATGCACGCGGGCTTCGGCCGCTACTTCCGGCTCCGGATCCCGAAGCCGGGCCGGGATATGGACTACTGCAAGGAGTCGGCCGACCTGTACATTGTGGGCAGCACGTACGTCCACTTACAGTACTTTCTCTCTACACTACGGTACTGAATACTCTTTCTTTGAGATTTTTTGACGCTTTCCATGCCGTGTCTTCCTATTTTTAGCGCTTTAGATTATCTTGAATAAATTACGTGTCCTTGCAGGAGCGAGATCTACCGTCTCAACCTCGAGGAGGGCGTCTTTCTGGAGCCGCTCGTCGCTGACGCCGCCGCTGTCAACTGCTGCCAGTTCTCCGACGCCCACCAGCTCTTCATGGCGGGAACCTCGGGTGGGTTGTGGTATGCGGGGGGCATACGGTAGCTGTGGCTATCGCTGTGTGCTTTGGAACAAGCAATTGTAATTAGTAGTTTTTGTCGTCAAATTCAAAAACTCCGTACTGTGTGGCTGATCGGTCATGGTGTTGTCCCCTGGCTACAGTATGCTTGCAGTGGGTACGATAGAGGCGTGGGATCACCGGGATCGAAGAAGGGTCGGCCTGCTCGATGTGATGGGAGCCCTGAAGGGCGAAGTACAGTCAGTTTTGCGGCATTCATACGAAATGAAGAAGGCTCTGACCTCTGGTTTCTCCGCAAATCACCCATTTTCTCATTTTGCATAGAGCCCTTTTGCTTATTCGTTATATATTGCTATATACTGCAAGTTCTCAGTGAAGTCAGACTGGAGAAATGAGAAAAAAATATCGTTTGTAGGGAGATAGCGCAAGTGACGGCGGTTCGCTGGGCGGGTCCCCTGCAGTTGGGAGCGGGCACCAGCTCTGGCCATGTATGTTTCGCAGGCCATTCATATACGGGTCCCGTTGGACTTCCGCACTTACCGGGCCTTTCTCCTTACAATTTTAATTGTAAATAAACATTAAAAACGAACAGCCTGAATGATCACAGTTGAAGCCTTGGCGCGAATACGATAGAACGTTCTTCTTGGCATGCTGCCCCGTTCAGACGCTCCTCTACGACATTCGCACCTCGCGTCCGCTCATCGTCAAAGACCAGAGTACGGGACTGCCGATCAAGAAGCTCGACTTCGTGAGTCGTGAGAACGACTCGGACCTCGTACTTAGCATGGATTCGCGCGTGCTGAAGGTACGCTGCTCATTCTGCTATAGTGGATTAAAAAGATCCCCGTCGGAAAATCATTCCGACTATAAGGCGAGAGTGTGTGCAAAAGTGAGAGAATTAGACTCGTTTTGGAACGAAAGAAACTGACGTCTCGGTTTATTCCACTATACTTGCAGTAAGATGCTCAATATTTGCTGGTTTTCGGCGGTTCTCTACTGTAAGCAATTTGAGCTATCGATATCTAGAGCACCGTTCTCATCGGCTGCCGTAATTCGATAGCTACCGTAATCCGCCAATTGTAGGCGTGGGACCGCGATACGGGCAAGCCCTTCTCGGCCATCGAGCCGGAGACCGCGCTCAATGACTTTGTGCGCTACCCGAATTCTGGTGAGCCCCCATCCCGTCTGTTATTGACTTTATCGTGACAAACCTTGCTGGAATAGTGCTTGAATGTAGCGTTTTTGAACTGGGAGTTTCTTGAGCGTTTTACTGATGTTTCCAACTGTGGATGAGGCGAATTGTATATCTAGAAATTGTCATTCATTTATCCACACTGCTGTCTAAAAAGCATATTAATAACGAGACGAGATATGTAAATAAATATATGGGCAGGTCTGATTCTGATGGCGTGCGAGTCGCAGAAGATGCTCCAGTACTTCGTTCCGGCCTTTGGCACGGCGCCCAAGTGGTGTGCCTACCTGGAGACGATTACGGAAGAACTGGAGGAGACCTCCCAGCCGGCCGGTTAGTCTTTCTCTTACCGTAACCCCTATCTGCGATGTACAGGGAGCTTTCGGGCTACATTTCAGGGGGGGGGGGTAATACAGTTAAAGCATACGTTGTAGAGGTTGTTGTAGTTCAAGCTGCCTCTAAAAGCCCTTGGTTTTATATGCAAATTGGGTGGAAGATACGCTTGGGATCTAATTATAGAGCGAAATTAGTCCACAGTGCTCATCTTCAGTGTACGACGACTACAAGTTCGTCACGGCTACGGAGCTGGATCAGATTGGCCTGTCGCATCTCATCGGGACGAACCTTCTACGCGCGTACATGCACGGCTACTTTATGGATGTCCGACTGTACAACAAGGTACGTTTATAACTAGAGATGTGCGTGTGAGTTCTTTTGGCCAATACGTTATTACATTGCTTTTGATGACCGGGCGCGTCGCGGTTATGAACGATGCATGAGGACACAAGCAACAAAAGAACTCTCATGCACAACTCTAGTTATAACGCTTTGGCTGCGTATTTGTCTTGATTCTATTATATTTTTGATATATGTGGGAAGAAATTAATTCGATTCAGGCGGTTACCCTGACGCAGCCCTTCGCCTTCGATAAGTACAAGGAGCGGCGGCTGATGGAGGAGGTACGGTAGGACCGGGGAACATGGTAGCACAGGTTCTATTTAACGGAGAGAGTTGGTTATTGGGAAAATGGTACAAAAGTGCTTTGTAGGTGGACAAGGAGCGGGAGGCGAGTCTTATCAAGAAGAAGAAGGAGAAGCTGCCCAAGGTAGGGGGGTTTTAATGTTTGTAGTGGCATTGATTCTAACATCGAGGGATAAAAGCTAAATTCTATATTACCGTTCCTCGCTTATTATGTAAATCTCATGTTAAATCAGGATATAGGTAGTGATGTGCAGGTTAACGCCGAACTGGCACTTAAACTACGTGCTGAGGCTGATACGAAGACGGAGGGAGCGGGTGGCAGGAAGAAGAGGAAGGAGAAGAAGAAGGTAGGAGATGGGATGATGATCCTGGCCATATTTCGCAGCTTGCAAAATCTAGTCGTCCATTCCCTAAATATTCTAGAGACTTTGTACTGTTGTTGGGGTAAGACGGGTGTTGTTGTTATTGCGAATGGTTAACCGGACAATTTGGCGGACAAAGGATGTCAGACAGAGTTTAGCGTAGGTCAATTCGTGTGGTCAACAAGATTCCGTCTAGAAAAGAAGATAAATATGACTTACATGATGTTTATAGGCGGAGTCAGCATCAACAATTCTGCAAGATGATCGGTTCTCCAAGCTCTTCCAGAGCGAGGACTTCCAGGTGGAAATTAATTAATAATTCGTTTATTTTTGTTCTTTTATTAAAGGAAGATGGAAGCTACAGATTTTTTGAAACCGAATATGACAATGCTCATAAAATACGTTTCTTAGACGATAATAAGGATAATAGCGTTTGAAAAATATTTAAAAAAAAATTCTGTAGCGAGAAATAGTTATTTGTTCCGGGAGTACCTCGGTTCCATTTGCCTTGGTACTATGCGCTAAACGCAGTAAGACTGCGCCTTGGCTAGGAAATCAAACACTGGATATCGAAGTATTCATTTTTGTACGCTCTGGTTTTGGTTTTTGTAATATTTAGGTGAAAATTTTCATATGAAAAGCAATCTTTTTTTTTTTGGTTTCCATGTCGCTTTAGTAAATGAAATTTGCAAATTATAAAAGTTTAAAATCAGGTGGACGAAGACAGCGAGGCCTTCACGCGAGCTAAAGCTGCGGTGGATTCGAGTGCGAAGAAAAAGAAGAATAAGGGAAGGAGAGCGGATGAGGGAGAGGAGAGTGTGGAAGAAGAGAGTGGAGAGGAACGAGAGGAACAGGTAGGAGTTTTATTGATTTCATACTATTATTCAATATTATATTTGTACTTTATAATGAAAAACTACTATCTGTCATATTGTCTGTAGGTGGACCTGTCGGAACTGCGATTGGCTGAGCGGGGGGATGAGGAGATGGGAACAAGTACGAGAAGAGACCGAGGTGACGGGAGGGGGAGGGTTTGAGGTGTTACGGTAGACTGCCGTTTATAAGGGAGACATTGTAGGATGTGTAATCCCAACTCTTGAAAGAGGAGTTTGGGTTTTTTGAAATGATGGTATGGATAAACTAAAGGACAGTTTTAGATGAGATGGACTCTGACATTGAATCGAACGAATCGGGCAGTGAAGAAGAAGAGGAGGATGAGGAGGAAAGCACGGAGAAGAAGAAGCAGAATGAGAAGCGGAAGGAGATGAGAAAGATACGGGTATGAAGGGGGGATTACGGTAGCTGGGGAGGGGTATATGAGAAGATATGGAGAGCATAGTGTAAACTAATATCGTATCGAAATAAATTGCAGCAAGATTGGCTCACAGTTGACTAGCCACGGTTAGGAAGTTTTTTTTAAATGCCATACATGGGCTTGATTGTCCGATTGGACTAGGATGGGTGACTGCATCCCAGAATCATAGAGTAAAAAGCTTGTTAGTATGGCTGCTTTTGATTACCCCTTATTACGTGAGGGTGCCTGCAACGTATTTGAGGACAACCATGTAGCCCATATATGTTAAATGCCCTTAAATGGTGTCGCTTTGCAGCAAGCCGCCCGATCGGCCTTTGCCGAGCGAGAGAAGGAGATGCGGGCCGCCAGTCGGCCGACCAAGTATGTTTGACGAGGGGATTATCTTTTACGTGTTAGTACGATAGTTTATTATTGTATGGAAACATACCAACTTCGTCAACATGAACAATGCTCTGCGCTTTCATTGTCGGGCTGCATTCAAAGCTCACTGTTTGTAGGTTCACGCTTCACGAGATGGCGATGGGCGAGACGATCTCCAAGTTTATGGGTGACGACGAGGAGGACGAAGAGGTGGGCATTACTGTAGCTATCGCAAACTGAAATATATTGCAGCACGCAACACATGGGACAGTTTAGGTAGTCTTAACCATTTGTGGAATAAACCGTTCCGCCAGTTTCTTTGGTTCCAAGGGCGTACAATCCTCTCACCTTTGTACACACTCCTTCGGAGGTGCATTTGCATCTACTGACGTATTATCTTATTTCACTAAAAGAATAAGTAATCTAATGAATACAATTCTAGAGAGTAAATGCAATTGCAGGCGGCTGCTCCGTTGTCCCTGCGCAAGGCAGCCCTCGAAGAGGCGGGTGAGATGGACGACGGACGGGAGGAGGACACGCCCTTCGGAGGGAAGACCATGACATTCTCACTCAAGAAGAAGGTACATAGGAGCATGCTCGGTTGGCCCATTTATAGATGGCGGACGAACATCTTCCATTAGTTGTCGTCCTGTCGTATGAGAAGAGTGCTGATACAATAGGAATGAATTTCGTTCATCAATAATGCGTTTGCTTTAATCAAGGCCAAGGTTGGTGAAGTACTTGAACGATCGACAAGACGCATAGAGACTTGCATTCAGCGGGCGTGCTAGCTACGTTATAAGTTGGGGGGGTGTACGGTAGGCGGCAAATGGAGCACTGTGTCTTCCCCCGATCCCTTGCAGTCGACGAAACAGAAGGAGGCTGAAGCTGACCGTGCGGCCCGTCACGTTCAGGAGCGGAAGGAGGAGAGGAGGTGCGATCTCTTTGCCGGGGAGGGGACTATTTTATTTTATTGATTTATTCATCGAATTCACCGTGGGGTATGCGGTAGATAGAGAATTGTGCGCTAATTACAAAACTGTTGGCTAAGAGCCATAGCTTAATGTCATCTAAATAGCGTAAATATTGCATGGCTGTAGGTGTCACATTAGTGTTTCTATTGCAGAAAGATTGGCGCCGTTCGGAAGATGATGACCCCGCTGCCGGGCAATCTGGTACTGAACTTTGGCGAGGCACGGGGACGAGGGGGCAGAGGAGGGGGAAGGGGGAGGGGACGGGGGCGAGGGGGAACGAAGAGGATGTAGGGGATGAGGGGTGGGGAGGAAGCAGAGATCCCGGTCTAGAGCCCTCGAATCGCGTTTTGTTTAATGGTTATGCTTCACTGGCCACAGCACGAAAGCCCTTACGCTAATTATCGATTGATTGTGAAACGTAACCATCAAAAGGACAAGAATTGGATGCTATACTAGAGATTGTGTGGTGCAAATTGTAGTCTATGTGCAGACTGATGTTCCTGCAGCTTGATTAGCGCTGTTGGAGCAGAATCTTGACTCTCTAAACGCTAACGTTTTGAGCCTTTCTGAAACAATCCTTTTATGACGGTCCTAGAATTGCTTTCCTTGTTGAAGCTATCAAATGTACTAGAGAATGGCGTTTATTGTTACTTCGATGCTGTCCTGAGCCGTTATAGATGTTTCTTGTTATGTTCTCCCGATATTCACAAGTTGTTACGTTCTGACCTTCGATTGTTGTCTGTTGCGAATGAAGCGAAAAACTTCCTACTGAAATGCTGAAATAATAATGACTGGCAATAGATCAAGCGATACCAAAATAATGCCTAGAGTCGGTTGTGGTTTCCTCTATTCTATGGGAGTGCAGCTCATCGAGGATGCACCAGTCCAGTTGACCGTGTGCTAACAAGAGGGGACGTGCGATGATGGGCGGATCTCGGGGGAGAGCTGTATCGAGAGGAGGACAGGGGCAAGGCATTTTAAACCACACAGGCAATAGTGAACGCAGTGCAGACCATCCAAGAAAGCGGGCCAACTTTTCGTGCAATAAAAGTCAGGGAAAAGAAGGTCTAAGGAGAAGGCTCCCTTAGAAGTAAATATATCCACATTTAAACTCCTACAGATTAAGCGCCGGGTAGTTAGCTGTTTTCTAGCTTCTCGTCCTGTTCTCTTTCTCTTTCTCTCTCGTTCTCTCGCGAGAAGGGCGCACGCTTAGCGAGCCTAGTATAGGACCGCCGTCTATCGATCCTTTAGGGGGGGAGAACCCAGGCAAACCGGAGAGAGCGGACGAGAGAAATAAGGCATGTAGGGAGAAGCGAGGGAGAGAGAGAGTGGGTGGGAGGGAAGGCCTAAAGCAGGGGACCTAGGCAGGCTTAGGCGATTCAGACCACTTATTGTCGTGCTCTCTCGTTGCTTCGTCTTTCCCCTCGATCCCCCTCCTCTTCTCTTCTCTTCCTCTTTTCTCGTTCCGCGCCTCTTCCTCCCCGTTCGCTCAGCCATTTCCTCTCAGTAGACTAGTAACACCTTCTCGTATGTTTTGTTACACTGTGTGTGACGGCGTTCTCGTATTACACTGTGCGGGGTGACGGCGTTCTCGTATGTTGATTAATGGGTTTGACGGCGTTCTCGTATTTGCATATTTCAGTTTTCAAAATTTCGGTTTTAAATATTTTCAAAATTTCGTTTTCAAATTTCGGGTTTTAAATTTGGGTTTTAAATATTTTTAAAATTTCGTTTTAAACGTTTTCAAATTTCGGTTTTAAATTTCGGTTTTAAATATTTTCAAAAATTTCGGTTTTAAATATTTTCAAAATTTCGGTTTTAAATATTTTCAAAATTTCGGTTTTAAATTTCGGGTTTTAAATATTTTCAAATTTCGGGTTTTAAATTGTTTTAAATTGATAGAGAGAGGAGAGGGAGAGACGGGAGGAGAGGAGAGGAGAGAGGGAAGGAGAGGAGAGGGAACAGAGATAGAGAGGGTAGTGACCAACCGTGCCCAAGAGAGAGAGAGAGAAGGGAGATAGGGAAGGAGGGAAGAAGTGAAGTGACCAGCCGGGCCAGAGAGAGAGATGGAGAGTGGAGAGAGGGAGAGAGGGAAGGGGTGAGAGAGAGAGAGGAGAGAGGGAAGGAGAGGAGTGACCAGCCGTTGACCTCTAGGTGTGATATATCATGTTTATCGTCACAGCTCACGAGCATACAGAGGGAGTGAAGCCATATGATCGCGAACACACATAAGGGATCTTCCGAGTCTATTCTCACCCTCCCACAACACGGGATTGGCTGCACGAGGGTCGTTAATGTCCAAGCCGATCGCCCATCTTCTATCATACGGTGAGGCTTCAACAATCGCACTTCCGATAGTAGAGAACAAGGCAGCTCTATGGCGAGGGAGTTGTTGGAACTGAATAGGGGCGTAGAGCTAAATCAGGAGTGAAGCGAACCTTTCTGTAGAGAGCGAGTAGCATGAAGTATTTGCCGGCATGCGACCACACAGTATCCTCGTATCCCTTGACACACCGACCGAGATA
>LS907126.1:85903-97035 GCA_900490955.1 Micoletzkya japonica
TTGACCTTCAGCAGCCTTTGAATATCTGGTCTCTTGAAATCCGAGTATATAGGCTAGATTGGGGTCCATTTCAACCATCTCCACATTTGGATCCTGAATGTTGAGTGATACTAAGCCCGATTGAGGGTCCATTGCCAATTTGATGGGATTGTAATAACTCAACTCCTCGAACTCTTCACCCTCCGGAGCAACATAATTGACGTTCGTAACACTCTGCTTTTGATATGTAGGGGGATGAGGGAGATCATGACTGATCCCTTCAAAGCGTCTCTCCTCGGGAACGGATAAAGCAGGCGGAGGGATTGCGTGATCCACTTTGAGCGTGACTGGCTTAGCAAGCTCGCGGTCCTTTACGGTGTATACAGTATCCTCAAACGGGCGTTCTGCGGGAGTGGTGACAGATGGCATAGGAGGGGGTGGCTCGGTAAAAGAGCCATCGTCATCGGGGGCAGCTAAAGCTGGTAGTTCACTTATTTCAGAGGCGACAATCTCTCTATCCTCAGACGGGGGTTCTGTGGGAGTAGTGACAGAGAGAGAGCCATCGTCATCGGGGGCAGCTAAAGCCGGTAGTTCGCTTATTTCAGGGGCTACAAACTCTCTATCCTCGGACGGGGCTTCGGAGGGAGTAGTGACAGAGAGAGGCGGTGGCTCGGGAAAAGAGCCGTCATCAGCGGGTGTAGATAAATCTGGCGGTTCACTTATTTCGGAAGTTACACGTTCTTTGACCTCAACCCGGGGTCCGGAAAGAGTGATAAGGGGTGAAAAAGAATCGTCGGCTACTTCTCTCTTCCTTCTCTTAGGATTCGACAAGAGATTAGCGAGAGCGTCGAGTATACCCTGCCCCGATTTGTAATTACCGCTTTTCAGGGTATGATGCTCGGCACCCCCGTCTTTATAGATAACTTTTAGAGTAAGATCAGTGTGTATATTACTAAAAGCCGATGAGAGAATGCACTCACTTACCCCGACCTCCCACTTCCCCTTCAATATCAATGGATTGGCTAGTGTAACCGTGAATTCACTGCTAGTGTTATGCTGGCCGGGTGAGTCACTTGTTAAAGTGAGGTAGAAGTTTCCCGCCACCTCCATCGATAGGGAATGGAATAATGAGCGTCACACAGCTTAGTAAAATAGCTAGCCAAACCTCCCTATGAGACTCTGGAAATAAAGTGAGGTTAATGAGTGACACTAATAAAAGGCAGAGGGCAAATACGACCTGAGTAATTATAACGAACCTACCAGGCTCGTTGATCAAAGGCATACTGACCACTGTGGTGAGCGGTCGGGTATGCCCTTCGCGTTCAAAACACCAGCTGTTGTCACAGTAAGTGGAGCGACTGGCTCAGGTAAAACCTTTCTGACCACGAAGCTGTTGAAAAGACCTGACTTATTCACCGAGCCGGCTGCTGAGATATTCTATTTCTATGGATGTGAGTCGCCTACACTACCTAGGGATATACCTAATCTCAAACTCATCCCCGGTCTGCCGGATGAGGGAATGGTGCGACAGCTGACTGACGGTACTAAGCACAATATTGTTGTAATAGACGACGGGCTCGTGGAGCTCAAGAAGACACCCGACGCCCTCTCTGGTCTAGTGACTCGCTGTAGTCACCACTCGAACGTTAGTATTTTCATCTTGACTCAGCAATTATTCGGGTTAGAGCGATTGATAAGAGTGAATACGCATTACTTCATATTGCTTAGTAACCCCCAGGATAGACTCTCTATAACGACTCTCGCACGACATATTTGGCCCGGTAGACATAAGAGCATTGTTGAGGCATTCATAGATGCTACTAGTAAACCCCGTGGTTATCTAGTACTCGATCTGAGCCATGAAACCCCGGAAGATCACCGTGTCTGTACTGATATATTCGATGAGCATCAGACGATTTACGTACAGAAAAGATAAATTTATTTAGAGATATAGTTCACGCTTCCCACTCCGCAAATTCCCACATTGAGAGCTGGAAGAAGATGTTGATAGTGAAACTTTTGTCAGATCTCTCACCTCGGCCCTCTCGCTCTCCCCTAGTCCGATATACACGATCTCTCGTTCCGGAGCCTTCTCTTGGACTGCTGATGATACCTTCAATAGCATCAACTATTCGCCTCATCCGAAATGTAGTGCCTAACCTCCTCCCGCCCCCTCTTCACTTCCTCTTCTTCTTCTCTCATCAAGTAGGCGAGTACACTCTGTACGAGAGATTATTAGATGTGAACGCCTCAACACAACCTTGAGGCTTTCATACGGACACAGGCATATCGACCTTAGAGCCTCCTCATGCCGACGATAGCCGCGGAGGAGCGACTCGTTATTGATAATTCCCTATGAAAACCTATATATAGAGTGAAAACTGAGAGAAATACCTCGCGATCCTCGATCCTCCTCATGAAGGCAAGTTGGGTAGGGACGTAGAGAAATGCTTCTACTTCACCTTCCCAGAAGAACTCACGAGGCACTCCTCCTTCTTCAGCTTGAGCATAGAGCGATTCTACGTAAGGCATTGATAGAGAATGGACAATGAACGGCATAAAGAGAGCGGTGGATAAAAGCCATTAATCCGATTAGCGCAAGGCTGTGTCATATATCTGACCGCCGGCACACCGCGATGTTAAAAGATACGGTCTTCCCTCCGCGCTATTCCGGCGCGCGCGCGAGGTCTGATAAATAATTTATTGATTACCACATAGTTAGAGATGTGTAACTGCGGTCCCTTCGCTAGCTGTTTCACCCGGGCAGGACAAGTCCGCTGTCGATGTGACGAAGGATATAGGAGGAATGCGGCCATGAACGGATGTGGTAAGTGTCCCCCCTCTAGTCGCCTCCCATTGACGACTCTTTGTCAGTCCCCGTCAACTCCGACTGGTACTTCCTTCTGCTGCTCATCCCCGCTGCCGTCGGAGTTATCATTCTCATCATCTTCGGCCTCCGTTGTTACACGAAGCGCAGGATTAACCGCTCCTTCAGCTATATTAACCCTGTAAGACTATCTCCTTTGACTATGATTTCATTGCATTACAGGTCTACGAGCCCTGAGGAGGCGAAGGGTGCGAGTCTTCTCGACTTTTGTTGTTGTTAATCCCTTGTGATAAAGGGTTTGCCGTTGTCCCGCTCTCTATCACACCTAGAGGTCAACGGATGGTCACTCCTCTGCCTCCTATCTCCTATCTCTCTATCTCTGTTCCCTCTCCATCTCTCACTCCCTGGCCCGGCTGGTCACTTCTTCCCTCCTCCACTATCTCTCTCTCTTTCTCTATCTCCTCTCTCACCCCTTCCCTCTCTCCCTCTCTCCACTCTCCATCTCTCTCCCTGGCCCGGCTGGTCACTTCACTTCTTCCCTCCTCCCCTATCTCCCTTCTCTCTCTCTCTTGGGCACGGTTGGTCACTACCCTCCCTCTCCCTCCCTCTCTCTCTCCTCTCCTTCCGTCTCTCCCTCTCCTCTCTCTATCAATTTAAAAGCAATTTAAAACCCGAAATTTAAAACCCGAAATTTAAAACTGAAATTTTGAAAATATTTAAAACCGAAATTTAAAACCGAAATTTTTGAAAATATTTAAAACCCGAAATTGAAAACTGAAATTTTGAAAATATTTAAAACCCGAAATTTTAAAAATATTTAAAACCGAAATTTAAAACCGAAATTTTGAAAATATTTAAAACCGAAATTTTGAAAATATTTAAAACCGAATTTTGAAAACGAAGTTTGAAAACTGAAATATGCAAATACGAGAACGCCGTCAAACCCATTAATCAACATACGAGAACGCCGTCACACCCGCACAGTGTAATACGAGAACGCCGTCACACACAGTGTAACAAAACATACGAGAAGGTCTTACTAGTCTACTAACGACGTTACTGTTTGATCTATGTGGGCCTCCTACGGTAGGGTGCAAGGGAAAAATAATGTATTTGATTACATTTTTCGGGGTGTGACCCCTCCTTCTACAAATTGTCTTTTACTGCATAATGGCCCATACCGCAGTGAAAAATCACCCCCACCGCATTTTTAAATTCGCGATTTACATGGCTACCCTACCGCAACTGGCAAATTACCCCCACCGCGAAATAAGTTTCGAATATGAGTATTTATCCCCTGGTCGGGTGGCAGGCACGTCGTTTTGCCTTGGAAAGGCTAATGCATTCGTGTAGCGTACAGGTGTAGGGTTGAGAATCTGAACTAAACAAACAACAGAGATACCCCTGAGGGTATCACTAACGGTATTCCCCTCCCCCTAATTGTAAGTAACAAGTCCACATTCCTAATAGCGATCGGGTCCTTTTACCCTGCGGCTTTTGGTGACGAGACGCCTTCGAGCTATAAGCAGTGTGTACATAGATATAATAACACGTCGGAAACGACGTAATTAAGGAACTTTTTCCTTAAAAATTTTAAGAATCGGCACTTTTACTTCAAATTCTATCATATCAATTTAGGTCAACTTAGCTGTTTTTGGTGTAAATCAAGGCACTATACCTGCTTATTTATGAAAGAATCAAGGCGCTTTGATTTTCTACGACGTGACTATTTTATCTATGAGTGTGTGAAACATGAGCTTCATACATGGGCACGCACCCGACCGTTGGGTAGTGGTAGACCGTCTTTGTGTTAAACAATTAGCTTGGTAGGCATCACATTATGCAAGAAACTTTATTGGTAGGCTATGGAAGCCCAAAATCTATACTATGGCAGGCCCCAAGAAGAGATATTTGCCGGTAGCCCTGCCCATGAATGATGAGCATTGAATGGAGTAGATTGCAGGTCTCTAAATATCAACCGTAGCTTTGTTTCTTGCAGTGCGGGCTCGACTACTTTCGATGCGTTCTGCGCTTTTGCAACCCGAAGCCATGAGGCTCCGCCACGAAAAGATCACAGCATGTGCAGGTTTGTGTGTCAAAATTAAGGGAAACTTTCAAAGTGGCTGACATTGGAATAGAAGCCGGGGAATGTTCTTTTGACATGAAATATCGCGAAATATATTTCGAATAGAAGATTATACCTGACAATTAGGTGATCGGAGCTTACTGCAGCTTCTGCAATAATTGGCTCGTTTGCTGAAGAAAAGAGCCTGACTGTATATGCGTCATCTATAATATTACATGCATCCGCCAATTCTCGGGTTATGTCAAACCTTTTGAGAGATAATCATCAAAAAGACTCGAGTCGACGGCTCTGTATACTATTACAAGAAACGTTTTATTGATTTAGGTTTATAAGAAAAAAGGACGTTTATAGACTGCGCTAATATTGGAAATCTACAACTAATGCTAAACAGTGCATAGCTGTTTCGCCTCCTTCTGCCATACACCTCCAAAGGGGCTCAGTGGAAACCCCTTGGGAGTAAGGTCTAAGAACTATTGGTCTGCTATGTAAGCCTATTGAGTGAAAAATTATGTTTGACATACGATATTATAATTTTCAGAGCGCCGGAGGTTGTCGAATACAGCAACGACGTGGTAGCCACTACGGCAATCGACGTCTTTGTAAGCAGTCGAGTATTCCATTCGGGTCATGTTGGCTATATTTCATGATCATCTCACATAGATCAAATAGTACGTCGGGAACGACGTAACCAAGGCACTTTCCGCTGTGAAGATTTTTAGAATCAAGACACGTTGGCCTCAAAATTTACCATTTTATACTAAATTATGCTGGATTTCCAGTTAATTAGTGCGAATCAAGGCACCTTTGTCTGTTTCTCGGTGCGAAATCAAGACACTTTGAAATTCAGCGACATTACTATTTAATCTATGTCATCTCATAACGAACACGATCATCTCATAACGAACTATGCCATTATCCCAGGGTTAAACATAAGCATGAAAAAGACCCGAATGGAATGAATGGAACCGTCAAGAATTGTTCCCACTCCGCTCCTCCGAGATGCTGGATAGCCTGAAACTATACCCAAAAAAATTTGACTTGTGTTTTTATCTCCCAACCTCAAGCATTGGGATTGAAAGAGGGGTTGGTCCACTTTACTCCAAACAGTGCTCGATTACATGGTATGCTCAAAAATACACATTTGATGGGGCGAGTCAGAGTACGTATTTTACGCTATCCCGTTAACGTATTTTACGCTGTCAGCGTGATATACGTTGGATAGCGTATAATATGCATCTCACCGCATATTATACGCTATTCAACGTATATTACGCTACCTGGTAGGACCGGAGCACAGCGCAGTTCTAGTATTCGACAATTTTACCACTTCTCGGCCCATTACTCCGCTTAAACATGGAATGTTTCCCAGTGCCACTATCGTTTTCAGCGTATGCGAAAGTGCCCCATGTAACAGTGTTGTTTTCATCATTTTATAACCAAAATCGCTTATTTGAGGCTGTACCAAGTTGATGTAGCTGCTGCATATAAAATCCGCTGAACTAAAAAGTGAGGATGGAATCTAGGCACAAAAGCAAAAGGGCAAGAATCCAGGTGGAATCTTGGCATTTTGCTTCTGTGCCAAGATTCCATCGTGACATTTTGTTTTATTTCACCGGGTCTTATATTCGTGTGCACCAATTGTATGAGTGCTCTTGTTGCAGTCTCTCGCGTGCATTGCCTACTCTCTTCGATGGCCGATTTTTGACATGTTCCCCTACGACTCGGTCTTGAGTCGGGTACGTGCCTTACGATTGCGTGGCTTGTGTCGCGATTCGATCAAGGCAACTTTGCAGTTTACAGCATTGCCGGTCCTCGTATTCAAGTTTTCGTTGCGCGCATTCTTGATTGGACTTGTGTTCTTTATTAGCGCAAAGTTTGCATCCAAAGGTGCAAATTAGCCAACGGATGACGGAATCCATCCATATTACCGTCGGAAAGGTCGTCTGAATGCAAGGATCGACAATGTACTCGTTTAGGACGGAATCGAGTAGGCTTCTCTTTTTGACGCTTTTCCACTGTTACGTTTCGGTATTTGTAGAGTCTGAAATATAACCGAGAAAACGCATCGAAAAGAGAACCCTAGAATCGAGACACTGGGAAGCTTTGCCTTCATTCTGTTAACGGTCCCTGTTCAGGTGATCCCAGGATCCGCAATCAAATTCCCTCGTGAATTAGCCCAGACTTCCCCACGGTAATGGGAGATTACTTTTATTTTCTTTGTTAGTGGAAAGATTCTTGTCCACCTAATATTCGGAGATTTGCAGCACGGGCTACGATGATCACCAAGACATGATCAATGAGATGACGGTGCGAGAACCCGGGGGAAGGGCTACGATGGAACGAGTAATGGAGAAGGCTACCCAATTGGCCGCGTAAGGGTATAGGAGAAGGGCGGATGAGTAGGGCATGGGGATCATTTTCATGGTTATGCTTCATGACCATGCCTGTATAGACAATCGTACTCGTTTATAAAGGGAGATGAAACATAACCGAACGCTTGGTCCGTTTCCCGCTCCCTACTGATTGTGAGGAGCGGTAGAGGATAGAGTCGTGCGGACAAGTCACTTATCTTTTCATAGTCGTGACGCGTCTCGTTGGCAAAAATAGAAATATATTGACGAAGGTGACTTGTCTGCGCAACTTTATTGTTTAGTTACTAGGGTTTGGAAACCAAACCTTTTAATCGCATTATGAGACCGAGAGAGTGATGTGGAGCATGAAAGAATGAAGAGAGCGCTTGGTTTTCAAACCCTAGTAGTTACGGTTCAATCACTTTTGTTCACTCTTCCCTTCCTACTGTATTGCGTATAGTAGAGCACCATGCCATTACGGTCTTTGTGACTGATATGTTTCACCCTCCATTTCATAACCAGGCAGCCATAGGGACATTATCGGTTAACCCTGAAACAAACCCGTGAAAGGACCCGAATGACGTTTTGTAGTGTTTAGGTGAAGGTTCATGCTGTAGTTTGCATATTGGTTATCACACTTTGAAATATGCATTGTCGCCTATCGTTTTATACGCGTTTTATCGAAATTTTGGTCCTACAGTAGTTCTTATTTTGGTCCTACAGTAGTTTGCTTTGTAAGTTATGTGTATGGTTGTTGGTTCGTGTGTCTGTACTATCTGTGCTCGTTTCCTATCATGCGATCTAAATAGTTAAATTAATCCTTTGGGATTACTGCCACCCAGAGTATGTTACTATCGTGCAGCATCCTTCAAGGACCACTTGCATCACTATGAGCACTGCTCATTCAATACTCGATAGTGATACGATTAGGGGGAGCTATGGGCAACACTGCGGGCTATCTAATATCTCGGATTCAGTGTCTGTTATCTATGCGTTCAGGACAGATATGCGCACTGGCTTTATCTCACAAGGTACTCGAGTAAACGTCACAATAGGAGGCAATACAGAAATGCTTCAACTAAGGGCAATCAGACAGAGCGTGCGAATACCAAACAATGCAACATATATGTCTACTACAATAGGGTCGCGACATAAGCACACAATACGAATACGCGGTTCTACGTAACAGGGGTAAAGGCTGGAGTCACAGAGCGGTGACTCCATTTGTAAAGGAGAAAGGGTGAGAAAGGGGTGGTCATGATCGGGGCGGAAGGGAGTCGGCTTATATAGATGCTTTAGATCTTTCTTATTTTGGTCCTACAGTAGTTTACTTTTGTAAGTTATGTGTATGTGTATGGTTGTTGGTTCCTGTGTCTGTACTATCTGTGCTCGTTTCCTATCAAAATAGTTACATCACATCTAAAGGATATTGCGGTTGATAAGTGGTTTTGACAGTTTTACACTTCCGTGGTGATCTTGTTTGGCTTGCGTTGGTATAAAGTGGACAACATATGACTCGGATTGCGAGTTTCCTGAAGTGATTTCGCTTTTCATACTTTTCAAGTAGATTATTCCATTCGGGTGATATGGTTGTGATATGGTCGCGAGCTAATTGAGAGAAAAGATCTGAATGGAATGCTGTATTTTCAAATAGTGGCTAGCAGTCATGTTGTGGCTGGTCTTCCCACTATGAGCATGAGCAATGCACGCTTCGTAATCCAAGTTTCGGCAGAGTTGTCCGATAGTATGCAAACGATTGTGAACTGTTGATATAAGTAGCACGCTTTTATCATTGACTGCGGCTTCCATTTAACCTAGAGCCCGCGAATACCCATAGCCGATTTTCGTCGGTTACGTTTCACTGTCAACATTATCGTAATATTTCTTCCTTATAAGTCTTCCTTATAACCCCAGAACCTATTGCGTTTAAAGATAATCAGCTTCTCTGATCACCTAGGTAAATTTTAATAGCTTTCAGTGTCCAAAGTTTCGACCGAAATGTAGAAAACATGAAATTTCGCCGCTGCTTACATTAGAAAAAGCCGTGCAAAGATTTCTCTCGTTATCTGCGTCTCTTCATTACTCTCTTATCTCTCACAATCCATTAACCGCACGTTAATTGGTTGTACCTAGGAATGAATGAGATGGTCAGAGGGGCCCTTTAATCATAACTCCCTAAAAATGAATATTTTTCAAAACGCTGTTTACCGTTCGATAGAAAAAAACTCTATCGAATACTTTTTATATTTTTTTCAAGTTGATTTCGTAAAAAGTTTTATCATTTTGAAAAATCACGAAATGGCGATTTTCGTATAAAATCTACCGGGGCACCACTATAGTGTCGGGCCAGTGAATTTTACTGCATTTTCTGAATCTACAAGAAATTCTGCACCATATGAATGAGACAAATCGAAGCTTGAATGAGACAAATCAAACGGGACAAAAGTCTTCATCTAACCGCGGGAAGAAGAGGTAGGGAGAGTGTGAGCATTTGGATTTCGATCCATAACTTTTTTATTTATATAACATTTTTTATTTATATAATATAATATTTTCTCAAACGGATTTCACAGATAAGCTTAGAATGAAAAGAGCTACATAATGATATAAATAATGTTGAACATATCTAGAAAATCTCCAAAACCTCATTTTGGATACTCACTGAAATATCTAGCGATTTCGTTGAAACGCAACGCACTAATCTTCCCTAATCTGAGCGGCTTCTCAATTTCATGTTGTTTTAAGAAAGATAAAAGACGGTGAGAAATGTATTTGGACGACTCACTTTGTTAAAGTGCCCCTCTAGGCAATATCTACCATAAGCATTTTTTGACATCATTGGATAGCTCTCAGTGTCCTGAATCTCATGATATCTCCTTTTTTTGCTTGAAATTTCTCCGTTTCTGAGAAAAGGCTGTGCAAAGATTTCTCTCGCTGTCTGCGTCTCTTCATTCCTCTCTTGTCTCTCGCAATCAATCAACCGCTCTTAATTGGTTATCTCTTGGAATGAATGAGATGGTTGGAGGGACCCTTTAAAGGACCTCCATTCGGAACTGTAATCTATTTAAATTCCTGACGGATTCGATTAGTTTCTCTTCTATGCCCTTCCCTCTCTCGCTATGCAAATTAGTGTCAATTAACATGACTACGGTACCGAATGGCCCTCCTTTAAAAGTAAAAGATGAAACCGGACCGACATACTCTCACGTAAATCCCGAGACCGCGGCGACTTTCACGACTCTTCCGCTTGGTTTTTTCCTTTCTAAGTCATCTGGTTAGTAAAAACGGAAATAATAGTAAAGTATGTGCCCCTCAAAATAAATAATTTATTTCTGCGGTTCTTCCAATATCTTACTCTAATTTTGTCAGAAACTACTTAAAGGCCCCCTCCGTTCATTTATTTCTAGGTACAACCAATTAACGTGCGGTTGATTGATTGCGAGAGACAAGAGAGGAATGAAAAGACGCAGGAAATGAGAGAAATGTTTGCACAGCTTTATCTAAGCAACGGCGAAATTTCATACTTTCAACTTTTGAGTCAGAACTCAGGACACTGCCAGCTATTCAATGATGTCAAAAAAGCATGGGGTAAAAAAAGTGGTCGTTGGGGGCCTTTAAGCTCTAGAGATGAAAAATAAAGAGCTAGTAAAAAAATAAAAAAGTTTCATCTGTGAAGAAAAGATTTTCCTTACAAGGAGATGGTCTGACCTCGCGGAAAGGGATTCAAATGAGACATGCACCATTCGAAAGAGCGCTAAAAGTTGGTCTGGAAATAGTTTTCAATTTTTGCGGAGGAGCATTTGGGACCGCTTAAAATTGAGCTCGAAGTTTTGAAACGAAATCGGCGGCGACCCCTTCCCCGCCGCCGATTCCTTCGTGAGGCTTCGCC
>LS907126.1:109938-132952 GCA_900490955.1 Micoletzkya japonica
GAGCTTATAAGCACTTGACCGTCAACCATTCATTGACTTTCAAGGATAAGGTGACCGGGGCTTGCACTAACACCAAGGAGGGCAACTGGGCTCATATGAAACTCCGCCATAAACGGCGCTATGGAACCCACCGAACCCAGCTGCCCTCGTACATTCAAGAGTACGTATTCATCAAACGTTACCCTAAATCTGTCCGCTTCCACGCACTCATCTCGTTCATCGCCCAGCGATACCCTCTCTCCTAAGCCCTATTATGCACTCACTCGCTATCTACCCTTCCACTAATGTTAACGTTAACGTGCCAACGATAAAGCCTTCAAAAAGCTAGAAAAACACATTGGCGGACAAACAATCACACACTACAGCGGATCGCAGTTCGCATCTATCGATTGCGTCACCGCGCGCGAGGCCTCCCCGCGACCTCTTGGTGATCACGGAATCAATAGAACGACTTAGAAATGCACAAATGAACCTATATCATAAAGCATCCTGCTAATTAGCACTAAATTATTTGTAAGAAACACGTCCTAGGGTTGGATGGCACACCATCTGACCGTTTGCACTGGATTACGGTAGCGAACGCGACGCGCCCAACGACCGCGTTCGCGCGCTCGACGAATGCCTTGGCGCGCGCGGCTTTGTTTTTGCCGTGCACCCTACCACCACTAGAAAATGTACCGCTAAACAAATTTCAAGTACGAGTATTTATCCCTTGATTTAGTAATATCTCGCTTTCAGTGTTCCTACTTTGGTACACATTATATGTCATCGATAAAATGATCACGTTACATGATTTCAAAGGCCTTGGTTGTGTCGTTTTCGACGCAGTATTATATCTGTGTATTATATTATAATAATACCGGTATTTGGCTGGACAACTCTGCCGAAACTTGGATTACGAAGCGTGCATTGCTCATGCTCATAGTGGGAATAAATACCAGCCACAACATGACTGCTAGCCACTATTTGAAAATACAGCATTCCATTCAGATTTTTTCTCTCAATTAGCTCGTTAAAGGCCCCTTTGAGCACTTTTTAACCCCCTGGTTTCTTCCTCTCATCTGAAAGAGCAATGTCGAAAACCTACAATCCTACATTTGCCTTTTTTACCCTCCATTCCCCGCTGTTGAAATTAGGCGAGTGTTTTATGGAAAGCACAAAACTGAAGAAATGTCTGAAATACGCTCTAGACGGATCGCAATGTGCTCAGAGGGGCCCGTTAAATACAACCATATCACCCGAGTGGAATTATCTACTTGAAAAGTGTGAAAAGCGAAATCACTTCAGGAAAATCGCAATCCGAGTCATATGTTGTCTACTTTATACTAACGCAAGCCAAACAAGATCAGCACGGAAATGCAAAACTGTCAAAACAACAACCATACACATAACTTACAAAAGTAAACTACTGTAGGACCAAAATAACAAAGATCTTTTTTTCGATAAAACGCGTATAAAACAAGATAGGCGACAATGCATATTTCAAAGTGTGATAACCAATATGCAAACTACAGCATGAACCTTCACCTAAACACTACAAAACGTCATTCGGGTCCTTTCACGGGTTTGTTTCAGGGTTAACCGATAATGCCCCTATGGCCGGCTGGTTATGAAATGGATGGTGAAACATAACAGTCACAAAGACCGTAATGGCATGGTGCTCTACTATACGCAATACAGTAGGAAGGGAAGAGTGAACAAAAGTGATTGAACCGTAACTACTAGGGTTTGAAAACCAAGCGCTCTCTTCATTCTTTCATGCTCCACATCACTCTCTCGGTCTCATAATGCGATTAAAAGGTTTGGTTTTCAAACCCTAGTAACTAAACAATAAAGTTGTGCAGACAAGTCACTTTCGTCAATATGTTTCTTTTTTGGCAACGAGACGCGTCACGACTATGAAAAGATAAGTGACTTGTCCGCATGGCTCTATCCTCTACCGCTCCTCACAATCAGTAGGGAGCGGGAAACGGACCAAGCGTTCGGTTATGTTTCATCTCCCTTTATAAACGAGTACGATTGTCTATACAGGCATGGTCATGAAGCATAACCATGAAAATGATCCCCACGCCCTACTCATCAGCCCTTCTCCTATACCCTTACGCGGCCAATTGGGTAGCCTTCTCCATTACTCGTTCCATCGTAGCCCTTCCCCCAGGCTCTCGCACCGTCATCTCATTGATCATGTCTTGGTGATCATCGTAGCCCGTGCTGCAAATCTCCGAATATTAGGTGGACAAGAATCTTTCCACTAACAAAGAAAATAAAAGTAATAATCTCCCATTACCGTGGGGAAATCTCGGCTAATTCACGAGGGAATTGGATTGCGGATCCTGGGATCACCTGAACAGGGACCGTTAACAGAATGAAGGCAAAGCTTCCCAGTGTCTCGATTCTAGGGTTCTCTTGTCGATGCGTTTTCTCGGTTATGTTTCAGACTCTACAAATACCGAAACGTAACAGTGGAAAAGCGTCAAAAAGAGAAGCCTATTCGATTCCGTCCTAAACAAGTACATTGTCGATCCTTGCATTCAGACGACCTTTCCGACGGTAATATGGATGGATTCCGTCATCCGTTGGCTACCGCGCACATTTGCACTTTTGGATGCAAACTTTGCGCTAATAAAGAACACAAGTCCGATCAAGAATGCGCGCAACGAAAACTTGAATACGAGGACCGGCAATGCTGTAAACTGCAAAGTTGCCTTGATCGAATCGCGACCTATAGCCACGCAATCCTAAGGAGCGTGCGTACCCGACTCAAGGCCGAGTCGTAGGGGAACATGTTAGTAATCGGCCATCGAAGAGAGTAGGCAATGCACCCGAGAGACTGCAACAAGAGCCCAATTGGTGCACACGAATATAAGACCCGGTGAAATAAAAAAAATGTGGTGAAATAAAAAAAGTCGCGATGGAATCTTGGCACAGAAGCTAAATGCCAAGATTCCACCTGGATTCTTGCCCTTTTGCTTTTTTGCCTAGATTCCATCCTCACTTTTTAGTTCAGCGGATTTTATATGCAGCAGCTACATCAACTTGGTACACCCTCAAATAAGCGATTTTGGGGGTAAAATGACGAAAACAACACTGTTACAGGGGGCACTTTCGCATACGCTGAAAACGATAGTGGCACTGAGAAACCTCAAACATTCCACGTTTTTATGGGGTCGAGAAGCGGAGTAATGGGTCGAGAAGTGGTAAAATTGTCGAATGCTAGAGCTGCGCTGTGGCAACAATTCTTGACGGTTCCATTCGGGTCTTTTGATGGTTATGTTTCACCCTGGTATAATGGCATAGATTACATGTTCGTTATGAGATGAACATGAAATATAGCCAACATGATCCGAATGGAATACTCGACTGCTTACAAAGACGTCGATTGCCGTAGTGGCTACAACGTCGTTGCTGTATTCGACAACCTCCGGCGCTCTGAAAATTACGTATAATATCGTATGTCAAACATAATTTTTCACTCAATAGGCTTACATAGTAGACCAATAGTTCTTACAAGGGAATGGTCAGAACTCCCCCCGGAGTCTCGGAATTTGAGCGATGCGCAAACATTAGGCTTCGTATTAGGACCCAGATGACGTTTTTATTATCTGCTGAACGACGTCGACGTCGAAGATATGGCGATTCTACGATTTCGGCCCGAAATCGTAGAATAGCTAAAAGTGCCTGGGTTGATTCATTCCCCCAACGGGTCTGTCTGTGGCTCAGTCGTTTGAGCAGTGGTCTATAGCGCGGGTGGTACTGTGTTCGAATCCTTTTGCAGGCATTTGGTTTTGCATATTTTCTCTTCACATTTTGACCACTTCAGAATGTGGTGCTTCAACAAAAGCATAATGCAACAAGAGTAATGCAACGTTACGGTGGTTTCATTGGCAAAACAATGATAACATTGCTTTTTCCTTGTGAGCTGGTCTACCTAATCTTTATCAGCATTTATAGAGAGGGTTCGTCAATTGTTATAAAATTTCTGGTACTTTGATAGTCCTATTTTCCAGATTGGAAGCACCAAAAGAAAAATGCCTCCAAAAGGATTCGAACACAGTACCTGCCGCACTATAGACCACTGCTCTACCCACTGAGCCACCGACCCATTGGAGACAGGGCCCGCCCGGGCCTTCAGTATCCAAGGCGAAATCGTAGAATCGCCATACCTTCGACGTCGACGTCGTTCAGCAAATAATGAAAACGTCATCTAGGTCCTAATGCGATGCCTAATGTTTGCACATCGCTCAAATTCCGAAACTCCGGGGGGAGTTCTGACCATTCCCTTGTTAGACCTTACTCCCAAGGGGTTTCCACTGAGCCCCTTGGGAGGTGTATGGCAGAAGGAGGCGAAACAGCTATGCACTGTTTAGCATTAGTTGTAGATTTTCAATATTAGCGTAGTCTATAAATCGTTCTTTTTCTTATAATTGTGAACCCATAAATCAATAAAACTTTTCTTGTAATAGTATAATAGTATACGTATACTATTACAAGTATACAGACTCGAGTCTTTTTGATGATTATTTTTTGATGACTTTCAAAAGGTTTGACATAACCCGAGAATTGGCGGATGCATGTAATATTGTAGATGGCACATATATAGTCAGGCTCTTTTCTTCAGCAAACGAGCCAATTATTGCAGAAGCTGCAGCAAGCTCCGATCACCTAATCAGTGATGTGCGCCTGACTGGCATATTTTTGGGAATATTTAAAAATGCGGGTGCCGCAAACTAAAAATTCGCGGGTGCCATCTAAAAAGGCGGGTTCTTTAACGCTGGGCGGGTAGAAATTCGTGAACAGCTAGTAGAGAGCTTTAAAACAAGGAAAAAAGTTTGTGAAAATATGTTGAGAATTGACCGAAATCGTTTGACTGGAACGACACTGGAATATTCCTGTAATATTTTACCCCAAAACTGGTTTCTCTATTTAGGAACTTTTCCCACCCGCTTTTCAACTTTTCCTTGCCAGACTTTTATGGAGATTTTAAAAAATTAGAAAGCGGTGCCGAATCTTTCGAATAACACGTGTTTTCACTGTGGCGTCCAATATTCAGCGGCTTCTATTCCAATGTCGGCCACTTTGAAGGTTTCCCTTAATTTTGCCACACAAACCTGCACATGCAGTGATCTGGTCGTGCCGGAGTCTCATGGCTTCGGGCTGCAAAAGCGTTGAACGCATCTTTAGTAGTCGAGCCCGCACTGCAAGAAACACAACTAAGGTTGATATTTAGAGAAAGGCAATCTACTCCATTCGATGCTCATCATCCATAGGCAGGGAGGGCTACCGACAACTATCTCTTTTTGGGGCCTGCCATAGTTTCTTGCATAATGCGATGCCTACCAAGCCAATTGTCTAACACAAAGACGGTCTACCACCACCCGACGGTCGGGTGCGTGCCCATGTATGAGGCTCATGTTTCACACACTCATAGATAAAATAGTCACGTCGTAGAACATCAAAGTGCCTTGATTCTTTCATAAATATGCAGGTATAGTGCCTTGATTTACACCAAAAATCACCAAACACAGCATAAGTTGGCCTAAATTGATAGAATTTGAAGTAAAAAGTGTCTTGATTCTTAAAATTTTCAAGGAAAAAAGTGTCCTAATTACGTCGTTTCCGACGTGTTATTTTAGCTATGCACACACACACTGCTCATAGCCCGAAGGCGTCTCGTCACCAAAAGCCGCAGGGTAAAAGATCTCGATCGCTATTAGGAATGTGGACTTGCTACTTACAATTAGGGGGGAGGGGAATGCGGTTAGTGATACCCTTAGGGGTATCTCTGTTGTTTTTTAGTTCAGATTCGTGTAGCGTACAGGTGTGGTCAACCCTACGCCTGTACGCTACACGAATGCATTAGCCTTTCCAAGGGAAAACGACGTGAATGCCAAGGGGGGGGGGGGGGCACACACGTGAAATAACGTTGTCCGAACAGACTGCCTCGGATACATAGATCAAATACTAACGTCCAAGTGCCTTGATTCTTTCATGGAGAAAGGGATAAAAGTGCCCTGATTCGCGATAAAACGCTCAAAATCCAACATATTTTTACATAAACTGATGGATTTTGGTGCCTTGATTCTTCAAATTTTCACGGCAAAAAGTGCCTTGGTTACGTCAGATCGGACGTATTATGCTTGGATAATTAGTGGAAATCAAGAGCAGCGATCGTAACATGTGCCTCTCATATAATGGGTATTCAGTGCAGGCACCAATAACTCGCCCAAACAATGCCCTGCATAGCCCACCTGATGACCGACATGAGCTCTCCGATGATCAGTTTATCGTCCTTGATGAATACAGTAACCGGGCTGATAGAGGTGACGAGGTAGTTGTGTGAGTGTATGTGGGATACTGCCGAGATCAAACCGTTCATGCGACGCCACAACTGAACAGACTGTGTTGTTATTGACGAAAAAGTTCCGCCTATAAACTCATTCCTACTTTGTCTAGGGAGGGCAGCGACGTTGACGAAATTCATTATTTCGGTATTAGAGTTCTTTCAGATACGTGGTATGCAGGGCTTATCCCGTTTACAAAAAAAATTACATAAAAGTTACCAAAAATAATGTAAACCATAGCGCAATATCGCCAACAATAAAACAAATTCGGAATGCGGGGTCATAGCGTAAAAGAGGTCGGACGCTGGGTCAGATAGACGAATCAGTTTACTGCAAGCCAGAAACTCAAGCTGTCGCCATGATTACCGCTTGTCAATTGCTTTTTCCTCGTCATTTTGAGGCAATGTGCCTTTCTAAGAGCGAAACGGCTCAAATAAACCTCATAAAAACACGCAACCAAAGGCGATCGAAGTTGGAGCTCGGAATTCGCCATCGTGCACGACCAAACCGTTGTGTAAAGCAAGTAGAATACGTTGATAGTCACGTCTTACACAATGCGTGGCAAATATAGGCTTTTGCGTAAGAAAAAACGATCAGAATAGAGGAAAAGCAAATACGCAATTTGGAAATGGGGGAAAACAGACGACAAGTGATGGTATCTCAGCCAGGTGAGCTTAGAAGTGTTCAGAAGTAGTTACGTTGCAAAAGTAATACAGGAATATCATAGAAATCAAGGCATAACGCGAAGTTCGGGAAGCCAAGCTGATCGTTGCTCTCGAAAATTTGACGAAAGGTCTTACAGTATACCTCGTTTTCCAGGGAGGTCAGATAGAAAACTTGATTTTCACGGAGGTTTGCGGATGGATAACTTTTTTGGAGAGTGAGGTTCAGGCTTACCGTGAAGAGAATTCTTACATTTCTTTCATATCAAATTGCCATATCACCCAAATTCACCATTTTCAAGAAATCCTCGTATAACTGAAATTCCCATTATAAAACGGCGATTTTTGATAATTACTTTCTTGGGACAACATTTGGATACTATATCTTAGCATTTCAGGTACATTGTCATGCGATCTATTTATCGAATGATACTAGTTAGAGATCACTCATTTTGAATTTTGTCCACACCACATTTATAAAGCCATCGCACTCTTCAAATTCCGCGTATATTCATATCAAATCATTATCAATGTCTTTCCTGCTTTCTTATTAATGAATACTAGTCCAATGATCCAACATTAGCGTCGCATTGCGCCACAATATTTTTTGATATGAATGTCACTTTTTACGTAATGGATTACGGTA
Organism: Micoletzkya japonica; assembly: GCA_900490955.1. Taxonomy (NCBI): domain Eukaryota; kingdom Metazoa; phylum Nematoda; class Chromadorea; order Rhabditida; family Diplogasteridae; genus Micoletzkya; species Micoletzkya japonica. The sequence goes on from LS907126.1 coordinate 117,588, forward strand.
GTTGGCCACAGTCTGTTTTACCCGCGGAACAAAAATATTCAGAGCACTACCCTCCCTAACTTTGTTTGAATTATCTACATACCGCTTCACTCTCTCATCGAAAGTAGGAAGAGAGACGAATGACGGAACTTTCTTTCTCAACCATATCATCACCATACGTGGACACTGTCCACATAACAATGCCAAAAAGGCAAAAGCAAATAGAAAAAGTTAGGATCACTAATATTCTCTCCGTCCCTCCTCACTCTTCCTACTCGTATACTGCGTACATATCTCCCAATAAACCTAACCTTATATATGTAAGCACCATTCGAATTGTCTAGCTAGATGGTAAACTATTCGAGTCGAACCGACGACGGCAAAAGTTGTCGGTCTAAGCCCTTATCCAGAAAGCCATCCTTGCACGCCCATAAGTCACCCAATAGGCAAATACGTGCAAACTTTGATGTCGATTTTCTCGAGAATCTCGCGAAGATGGGAAGTTTTCTCAACGGATTTCGGAATAAACATGTCGAATAGTACCGGGTTCAATTCGCCTCCTATTCTAATTTCATTTTGTACTTACAACCACTCCTTGTAAGAATTTTTATCGCCCCAAAAGATTACATGGAACCGACATCCTACGATACGTATTTCACCGTTATCATCTACATATTCACATTATTGCAGTAACTCTCACCCCATTTTACCAAACGTACCTTCTTGTAGTCGAAAAAACGTCCTGCTCGTTCTGCTTGCACTCGGCGATCTGAACCAAGACCAGTTTTGGCAGATCTCTGAGGTATAATATAATATGACGCGTTGCGGTTATGAATGGGTGTATGAAAACTCCTTAGGTAGATTCCACTAATTCATAGCAAATAATGACATTTCTCTCAATTTCTATACCTTAAATAGTTTCTAAATATACATTAAAAAGACCCGAATAGAGTGCTCTACTACGCAATCACGGCACCTGCGACCGTGCCCATCTATGGGCCTAATAGTACGCCTGAGGGACGTAGAGAACGCGAGAATGCTGCCTACCCCGCAAAAGTGTCTCCTCAAAGTGGTCGACTAGAAGAACCGTGGGTAGGGTATCGTGGTCGGCGGCCAGAAGTCGGTAGATTCCCTCACGGTTGCCAATCTGCCGCAAGACCGCCGCCTGATGGCAGACTTTTATTACATTATTACACAAACAAACAAACAAACACACAAAAAATTACCAACTCGAGAAAAACAAACCCCCTGACACAGTGCGAAACAGGGGATGAATACTCGCATACTTAAAATTATTTTTGCGGTAGGGGTTATTTTCAAGATGCGGAAGGGTAGCCATGTAAATCGGGAATTTAGTACAGCGGTGGGGGGGGGGAATTTCGCACTGCGGTACGGGTAATTTCATAGTAAACGGCGGCCTGCGTAAGTGAGGTGTCCTGCCCCGTAAATTACAATCAAATACTTTTTCTCTGGTGCGAAAGTGCGCAAAATATGCAGCCGTTTGGCTGGAAAACATAGATGGGAAAGGTTTGCTGGTACATTATTGCAGTGACCCTCCCATACATAACGATCGAGAAATCTAGTCAAAATATTTTTCTGCAGCGGTCAGTCCAAAGCTTACAAAAGTTCTGCAGTAAGCTAATAAGCCCACTAACGGTACCTACAACCATGCCCACCTATGTTCACAATGTTCTGGCAGCAGTGTAAATGTTAAGCGAATGAGATGCCCATACCACTCCAGGATGTGTCTATGAAATTTTTTTAATTCAAAAGTGGGTGTTACCCCATAGGAAAATGTCTCAGATGCCGAAAATTAACCCTGATTTCGGTAGGAATTCTCGCACGAAAAACGTTTACTCCAAACACTTCGCTCGTTCGCTTAAGATTTAGAGCATTGTGTATTTCATAGTAAACGGGGTTCTTCTCTCAACTACGAGTGTGTTCTACGTACGTTACCTCAGCCCGGATCAACTCCAACTGATCCTCGGCTCCCGTCCTCGTCTCCCTCAGCAAAAGCGATGCCGCCGGATTGGCAGGATCCACCACGATCGTGCTCTCAACGCACACCGTTTACCCATAGCTCAAATAGTACGTCGAAAACGACGTAACCTGGGGCACTTTTTGTTCAGAAAATCTGGAAAATCAAGGCACCTTGACCGCCAATTATACCGTTTATGCCAAATTATGGTGGATTTCGCGTAAATTAGTGTGAATCAAGAAGGCACTGTTGTCCATTTCTCCGTATGAAATCAAGACACTTTGAAATTTACCGATGTCACTATTTGATCTATGCCGTTTACTACCATCACAATGTTTATTCGTAAATAGATCAAATAGTAACGTCTTTGAATTCCAAAATGCCTTCATTCTTTAATGGAGAACGGGATAAAAGCGCCTTGATTCACATTAAAAAGGCCAAAATAGGCCATAAATTGGCAGAAAACGATAAATTTGGAAGTCAACGTGCCTTGATTCTTTACATTTTCAGAGAAAAAAAGTGCCTTGGTTACGTCGGATCCGACGTACTATTTGATCTATGTATTCGTCTTTTATTTATTTATTTTTCCCTTATTAGCCATCTATCCAAGCTCGACTCTTTTTCTCACTAGTAGCCCGCGTAGACCGCCCACCTGCTGAACGAAGTGAATTATCAAGCCTCTCACTATAAGGAACTGAAGTGAGCGGCTTACGCAAGGAAACGTAGCCAAACGCACGACGTTTTACCAGTCCACGTTCCAAAATTGCGAATGTCTCTGCGTCTCTCAAATTTCCATGCTCTATCTCTCTCACCTCCACTCTCGTAATTCGCATACGAATCTATTCTACGCAGCATAACAACGTTGTGGCAACTGACCTTGACATAAATCGATTCCATGCCGCTCTCCCTTCCCGTCCGGGTAACGCGATAACCGCCGATGACTACAGTATTCGCGTCCTCGTCGGTCGCCGCCGGGCTGGATCCATAGCATGCCATTGCAGACCTGTCGATATGGACAGGGGTAACCCCTACACGACGTTTTACCAGTCCGCGTTCCGAAATCCCGAATGTCTCTGCGTCTCTCCAATTTCCATGCTCTCTCGCATCCCTTCTCTTAATTTGCATACGAAACTATTCTACGCAGCATAACGTTGTGCCCCTAAACCCCTTCCCCAGCATCTAGAAAGGGCTTCACATACATGGGCTGGCGTTGTCCGAATATTTTTTGCAGGCTCCCTTACGTAATTAGCGGAAATCAAGAGCAGCTATCCTAACAAGCGCTTTTGCACTACAATTCTCTGGTGCAGGCACCCATCCTAAAGTCCGATTAGACAATCACGCCCGTGTATGGGGACTTCATCAACGAGACAACGTCCTAATAGCAGTGCTAATGTTAACATTTGCACTTGTAAGGCAAATGAGATGCGAGCGAAACGTATCTCTGCTTTTGGTAGGAACTCCCGCACGGATAACATTGCGGCTCATTCGATTAACCTTCTGATTCATTCGCGTGCTCTCTCATTCTTTCATATAACAAAATATTCACCCTTTCCATGCCCGAATCCTAGCACAATTTTACATAAAGTGCCAAAAGCACTGTCTAAGTTCCTTTATTCTTGCCTACGTCGATTACCAAGTGTTGCGTTTGATCTATCATGTGCTTGATCGCATAATGCAAGCAGCCTCACCCCATATCGTCGATCGACTGTGTAGACTGCAACCTGCTAGTAACTTGCCTGAATCACAATTTAAATCATAAAGCGAAATTTGGCGGCCAACGTGCCTTCATTCCCTAAATGTTCGCAGCAAAAATGACTGGGTTAAATCGGTTCCGACGTACAATTTGATCTATGAATCAAAGGAAGGTATACGATAGCGAGATCGCTTCAACAGGAAAGGCATTCATTCCTTAACTAACAAACCACTTTATCCGAGCAAGAGATACCATCGCCAAATGAGAAACATACAATTGCATTACACAAGATAAGGCGTAGCCTTGAGAACATATGAAAATTAGGAGCAATGTTAATGTGTTAAACCACGTATAAAACGCAATACATGTTTTGGTAGTAAGAAAGTAAGAAACGGTCAAAGGTTATCAAATTGATCCGATTACTCAACAACTGAAAAAAAAGAAAGTCGGACGGTAGTGACCAGAAGCATGAAAGAGTGAAGTGAACAGCCCAAATCCAAATCGCTTTTCAGGACCTGCTCCCTCCGGTCGACGGACCCGCCTTTTTCTTCAGAAAGTCGTCTACTTGCTCGCCCAAATTGGCAGCTGAGAGTCTACAATGACAATCTTCTTATTATTATTATTAATTAACTTCATTATTTGATTTATAAAGTATTAATTTACAAATTTAAAATATATAGCGCATGGTATGCTTATGCGCTAGTTCATTCTTAATCTCCGGGCTAGTCACCTATATCCGTCAACCCCAAACCCCATTACGCGTACTGCGTAGATAAATTAAATTAAATTAAATATACTAATATAGGCTCCGTACCGGTCTTTCGGCGTCAGCACCAGCATCTTCTCGATCTCCTCCACCAGTTTGTTGTCATACCTGAAACTATCTCTGATCACAGCCTGACATTCGTCCAGCAGCTCCCAACAATTCACCTACTCCAGTTAGCATAAGGGAAGGGGAGACGGACCATTTTTGTTCCTTTTAGACACACCCGTTTTCCTGACAGGTACATATGTTCATAAAACATAAATTGTTATAAAAAAGGGCCCGTGCTTCCCTTCCCCTCCCCCCCCCCTTTTTCGCTCGTCCAACCCACGGGAAGGAGTCGTCCGTGGTGAAGTCAATCTTGGGATTCTTCAAGGCCGCGGCCAATTCCTCGACTCCGCCCTCAACGTGACTGAACGGAGACCGAGACCACATCATCGTGTACAGCACGCAACCGAGCGACTCAAAACCAAAACGTATTTATTTATTTACCTTTCTTTGCAAAGCATAATACTTATATATTATATATTGTATGGCTGTGATATTGAAAACTATTACACAATCCTCACCCAGGTATCCGTCATGACTGTTAGCGAAGTCTCGCGATCGGGGTTTAAAAGTTCGGGGGATCTGAAAAGGCCAGAGGTGGGCCTTTTCGGGGCTGGGAATGCCTTTCTTTTGCGATTTGACAGACTGATCGCAAGTTGTTTTTTTTTACCGGTTAGGATATCAATCTCTACAAAAGCGCTCGGTGTCTATGTATCGGGTGGCGACTTCTTGAGGTTTGACAGCCGATACTCGATTCAATTTCTAGACAGTAAGGCAGAATCTGGCAAGGTGCCAAGCATTGTCACCCCCCCACCCCTATTTACTATTTAGCACGATCTGCATAATTGCTTTGCACGCTCATTTCCCTTTCCAACCTGTACTCCAGCGTGTCTCTATCATCAGTTCGATAGCTGAGTGATTCGGCGGCCTTCCCAGCGCCTCCCGGCAACCTGCAACGCGGAATGTGTTATTCGTGGTTTCAGTTCGCGATACTACCCCCCCCCCGATACTGACAAAAAGGCGTTCTCAAAGTCCGAGATGACGAGTTGGCCGATGCCGTTGACCAGAATGTTCTTCATATTGAGCACGCAGTGGGCATAGCTGTTGTCGTGGACACCCCTCAGGCCACTGCACAGATTGACAATGTACGACCACATCTCAAAGGAAACAATCATCAATTCACTTTTTTTTCATTCCAATATGTTTGCATTTCCGTGTTAGGTCAACTACATCGGAATGCCGATGCTAACCGATCGATATTATTGGCGAAATTATGCAATTATGCAGATCGCGTTAAATAGTAAATAGGGGTGGGGGGTGACAATGCTTGGCACCTTGCCAGATTCTGCCTTACTGCTAAGCACAGTAGATAAGTGGATAGATCATTTTCGCCAATAATATACCCCCCTGTGCTGGGTGTGACAAATATCAAGTGAAGCCCTATCCTACCTTTTCACTGGTTAGAGTGCCCGTCTCGCGCAGCGATTCCAGCATGCGACCTGAAAAGGATATCATACATCAAATAGTCAATATATGATCAAACTAGCAGTACGCTCTTTCAAGCATACATATGCTAGCCTTATCCGAAAACTTTTGCAGGCAGCCTTATATAATTAGGAAAAATCAAAAGCAGCCATCCTAACAAGTGTTTTGCACTATGCTTCTTTAGGGCATGCACCCATGGGCGCTTGGCCAAGCTTATCATAGCGTACAGCAGAAGGGTATCCAATTTCGGGATTCGTTCTGGCAAATTGCCACAACATCTTGACACACCAGACTTCATCAGTGGGTGCATGGATGGTATGGCTCATACGTGGGCACCGACCCGAAGTATGGGTGGTAGGCCCAAATTTCTTGGGAATTTTACTTTGGTAGGCCTATGTTTTCTACAAAATTTCAATTGGTAGGCCTCATTTCGTACACTGGGTAGCCTCATTTCTCAAAATATTGAGGGGGAAGGTTGCCCACGTATGGCTTGGCACAAGCCTATCATAGCGTATAGCAGAATGGTATCCAATTTTGGGATATACTTCTGGCAAATGGCCAAAACATTTAGCGCACCTCACCCTGCGAGTGCGCAAAACTTCACCCCATACGATCCATGCACCCCCCCCCCCCCCCTTCATCAGTGGGGGGGGGGTGGGGGGGGGGTGCATGGATCGTATGGCTCACCTAAGTCTCGGTTAATATAGTACTCCAGGAGCATAAACCACTTCCGCGTGTCATTTTCCCGGAATCCCATGAGAATGATCACGTTCCGGTTATTGTTTAGTCCCTCCATCAACGCACGCTGCAACCAGGGGATAAACACTCATACTTTTAATTATTTTCGCAGTAGGGGTCACTTTCCAGGACCGGTAGGGTATCCATGTAAATCAAGAGTTTAGTACAGCGTTGGGGGTAATTTCGCGCTGCGGTACGGGTAATTCCATAATAAACAGTGGCCTGCGTGAGGGAGGGGTCCTGCCCCGTAAATTACAACCAATTACTGTATTTTTCCCCTGGCTGCAACCACGGTATACGCAAACCGAAGTGTTTCAAAGTGTGAACATAAATGAGGAAGTGAAGTGAGAAACACGACCGTTTAAATCAACGCGCACGAAACATTTAAAATGCACAGCGAGTGGCGAACCGCGACGCGTACGTGACGCGTATTGAGAATGGATTTTTAAGCCAAAATCTGACTACGGTATCTGCTGTCTAAAGGGAAGCGCTGTCCCACAGTTAGATGTAGGTTGTAATCGTACGTGAGAAAATAGTCCGAACAGAAACACTCCAAACCAACCTCTTTCCTGAACAACGCAATAGACTCCTCTGAATCGCAGTCTTTCTCCTTGAATAGGTACACCCGGCTTCCATCGGTGGACTCGCGAGCGATGTACGTCTTAACGGCAACACTTTTTTCATAAATGTTCTATTTTGATATTAGATCAGTTTCATGCCGACTCTTTCAACAGACAGTCGCCATCATAAAGCAAACGCGTGACAAGAGCTCTCATACGCTAAAAATAGCAATAAAAACTAATATTTGGAGATTCATCATCAGCTTATAGACTGTGCTCATACATGGGCGCGGTTGTCCAATTGGACGTTAGGATGGCTTGCTGCACCGCAAAACATAGTGTAAAACGTAAGAAAGGATGGCTGCCTTTGGCTTTCCTTTGTTACGTAAGGAAGCCGGCAGAAATTTTAGGACAACACTAGCCCATGTATGACTGTGCTTAGGAGAATACAGACCGACGAAAAGCGCCCCGTGACCAGCTTTTCGCCAATGCAGTAAAGCTTCTTGCCGACGATCACCGAGTCAGCCGACTCTACGATCGATTGATGTCGCACCCTCCAGAATCGGAAGCACGACGTCAGTGGGTTGCAGTCCGCACTCTTCATCACCTTAAAAAGCACACAGATTAAAACCAGGACGAACGAGTCTAAATTGAGTAGGCACGCACTATCAGCAATGCATTTTTCTTAATTAGTGTACTACCGTACTGCCGAGCGCCTTTTCACAAATCTCACTTTTGGCTACAAACTAAGCTAAATCGCACCACAAGCTTGAGTGAACGGCTGCCAGTGCGTGAGTAGTGAGTAGGCAATGTTCGTCGCCGAGCCGAGTCCCCAAACAAGCCTAACAATAAAAATAAAAAAAAGTTTGTCGTCGCGGACTGAAATATTCTAGTCAAGGAATCACAACCGTCCGAAAATTTGAATTTTTGGGCCAAAAACGAGCGAAACCTTGATAAATTTGAAATTTGAAGAAAAATTCAAACATATGCATTTGATCTGCGTGATTTGGCAAGATTATTGAGCCGGCTCAGTGACGAAGGGGGCGTGAGTAGGCAAATGAGTCGAATAGACACCGAATAACTAACTATACAGTAAACAAGAATCAAAGCTGCTCCATGGACACATTGTGTAAATCTAGAGTAGATGAAACGGGGGCAATGCATTGCAATGGAGGAACGACTCGCGACAGAAAACAAGAAAACAAGTGCAGAAGACGGCAATGATCTACGATAATTGCGAAACAAAACGTGTTCAGCGATTGCTACACTACCGTAGTAAGCACCACACACTTTTCATACACTTTTTCGCTACACGCCTTGCAGTTCTTACCGTACCAAACACTGACACGTCAGTTTTACTTTTCTCCGTCATTTCTCGTGTTTTGTCTCGCGTTTTGCGGTCGCTTGTATACTGTGAATGTGCATGCTGCATGTCAATCCCTGTCTGTCTCAATTCCCTGCTCTCGTTTCTTGTCCGCGAATATATTCGGCACTTCTTCACCGGATTGTCTTCTCAACTGAGGTCAAATTCAGAGTTTTAGTCGAAGTTTCACTTTCAGTGCCTTCGCCGGTCGTCGGAAGGATGATCTTCAGAGGTTCGTTTGAAACCGCGCGCTGACTGGTTTGCGTTTTCCACCACGGGGAGGGAGTGTGAAACTGCCGGTTTAGTCTGTCATTCCACTAATTTTGCCATTTGAGGATCGCCTCGCGTGCCGCGATCGATAGGGATCGTCTTCTGCAGTAAAAGGGCAGTTTTTCCTTTATTCCCTTTATTCTCTTGTTTTATTCTCTCGTAGTAATCATCTCCTCTCAGTTACCGTGCTCGACGACGGGTCCCCGAGTGCAACCTGCCTACTTGGAGGAGCGATACGTATGGCGGGATGGGTGGGGGTTAGGGTTAATACTAATTGAGTCATCGGCGGGCGCTGGACGGTCTACGGTCGTGTGGAGCGATCAAATGGTTGTACCTTTCCTTTATTATTTTCACTTTCCCCTTTTCTTTCCCCTCAAATCTTGCCATTAAAGGTGGACCGGAAGAGCGGGGATGGTGGACTCGACGGGAATCGGCCAGGTTGCTGCTAGCGGAGGCTCGATTGTAGGTCCACTTACCCTATTTCGTTCCTATTTTATGTCTCAATCCCTTATTTACAGGTTCGATGTCGCACCCGAGCGGTACGAGGCCTCTGCGACGGCTGTGGAGGCCACTTTGAGAGGTGAGCAGTTCGATTGCGATTACTGTAGACGGCTGGTTACGGTAGATTTCCCAGGATTTTGTGAAATCATTTCGTTCCGTTCAGGCCTCCGATCGAGATGCCGTATCGGCTACGTCGTCGATCGCTTCGAAGCGAAGGTAAACCTATTTGCTTTCTTGTGCTAGGCTAGAAGCGCGCGTGTTAGCTTTGTAGGTAGGAATGGGGCATAAACTGAAAATGAAAATGGTGTGAAAAAACGGTCAAACCGCACTCGTTGGCGAGTATGCGCTCACGTTTATGCGATTACCGTTGTGTAATACGTGATGCGTGGTCGTCAATGGGTGCGGTTTCGGCTTCCCCCAGCAGTAAGAGAATATTATTTGCAGCTCCCCCGTTCGGATGGTCGGCCGGCGCCCGAGGCATGCTGCAGCTCCCTTTTTAAAGGGGCGGTCAGGGCTCCCCATCGAGCCCTGACCTGCTAATTTGCACGATAAATATTCATATTATTATTGTTCGCACGGGAGAAAGAAGGGATACTGTAGTATTGATTGGAATAACTGAAAGGTACTGTATATTATTTGTTATGGTAGTATTGTTTGTGATTCAGGGGTACTGTATCGAATGGTTACTGTACTATTGCTGTATCGAATGGTTACTGTACTATTGATTGAAATACTATATTATGAGATACTGTATTTAAATGGCCGCTGTAGTATGATAGAGATATTTGGAGAATGCTGTATGGAGCGGTTGCTGTGGTACTGACTAGAGCAGTGAAAGGCTAAATACCGTATTTCGAGCAAATATCCCAGTTGTTACTGTAGACTCAACAAATCACTAAAGCTTACAAAAATAATGTAGAAAACCTCTATTTAGGAAACTTTTTAAAAAATTGGAATACATAACTCAAAAATTGAAAATTGGAAAAGAAATTACCCAAATATCTGTTGAGCGCTTAATGAAGTCTCCCGCAACGCATAAATCCGGAGATCTAAAGTTGTTTTTACAGTATGTAAGAGCTCCCGTGAATAAATCTTCCCCTCTCTAAACACTTGTCTTCAGTTACTACCGATCATTAGCAGAATATGTTTCAGGCATTACCGAGTGTCGAAAGCGCCATATCGTGACTTAAAAGTTCGCAATATACCGTGCCCATGTACATGCCTATAAAGCGGATTCGTCAGCTTGTCGATGTGATCACGGAGTTTGGCCCTCTCCTCTTGCGTCCCATTCATATATTCTCTGTAATGACAAGCTCATTGTTAATACATACCGTCAAGCGAGTAAACATGGGCCCAAATTTGTAACATTTGGAAATGTTTGTAACAATTGTAACAATTGTAACAATTGTAACAAATTGTAACAAATTGTAACAAATGGCCATAATTCACTTCAACGTGGTCCTAGAGAACTCTAGTTGGCATTTTTGGAATCCTTACGATGAGCTCTATCCGTCTGGTTAGTTTGGTGCGGATCTGAAGTTTCCCGCTACTCCCGACGGAGAAGCCTGGTCTCTACAGAGCTGGTTCGTACCACGACGCGCTCTTCCCGTCAACATCCTTCTGGAGTGCGAAGTGTGGACGATTCGAACAGTTAGTCGCAGAAAGGAGCAGACAGGTCTTATAACATGATAGTAAGTAGTAAATGAATAAAAACCTCTAAAAGTGGACGGATTCCCTCCCTTTCCCTCTCATTCCTCTCTTCATTCCTCCACTCTCTCCCTCTGCCTCTCTTTAGTGTGGATGAAGACGGGAGATGAAGAGTCGGAAATTCCGACTCGGAATAAACTCCTCTCGTCCAAGTCGGGCCATTTCGGTCTCCCGAATTCGCGAGGAATGAATGTCGGGAGATAATCTCTCCGGGTTTTCGGATTCGATCGTTTATTCCTCTCCCCTCTTTTATTTTCATCTTCCAACCTCCATTCTTCTCTCGAAAATTAGACTTTCCAAAAGTCGGGAGAAAGTCGGGAGAGAATCCCCGACGCTCTCCCGACATCATTCCCATTCATTCCTCGGGAGAGTCGGGTCTCCAGACATCATTCTGCCAACCTAATTATGAAATAAGATAAGATATTTATGCAGTTTCATGGAAACGCGGGTAATGAGAACAAAATGAAAGAGAATAAAATGACACAGGAATCAGCACCAATGACAATGGGATGAATTATTGAGTGTGCACAGGTAGCCTAGACAAATTAAAGGCTCTCGCGGAACGCACGAAGAAGCTATTCATTCTGTAGTTCTGACTCTTAGTTGAATAGGCTAACTGAAACCCTGGTCCTCTGCAAGTGGATCTTCGGATATTGTAATGATGACTTGTTTTATTGGAAAGTCTAATATTTCCGTAAACAAGATTAAAGAGCATCTTGTTGTCAATGCTCTTCCTCCTTTTTTCGAGGCTATCGAGGTTTAGTTCCGTATTCCTAACGTTATGAGGTGGCATGTTATTCCAGGTTTTGCCATAGCAGCGTTGATATAAACGCCTTGTAAAGTAATTCTGCCGCACGTTTAATCTGGGGATAAAGATGGCCAGTTATTCGCCCAATTTATGTCGAGCTCCTCATAAATTGCGCAATTTATCAGCAAATAATGTGGATCTATTTTGGGCTTCATCATCCGCAAAGATTTTGCAATAACGGGGATTAGAACCCGCCGCTGCTGCAAGACAATATTGTTACCTCTACACTATCAAGACACACAATGTCATCTTCTCATTCCTCACTCATAAACCAAAGAGGACGCTCGCTGAAATCATTCTCATTTTCCCCTTTCGCTCTTTCTCGTTCGACCGGTAGATCAATGTGAAGGATGAAAATGACTGAGAGAGTGAGTCTCACAAATATCTCGAGATTAATCGGGAGGTCAGAGAACAACTAGAGAGCATGCAAGACGGAGAGAGGGAAAAGGCCCCTCATTCATGGGGAACCTTTCCCTCTCTTCGAAGCACACACTATCTCGCTTTTCTCCGGACACCTCATCATTAATGGCGAGAAAAACTTGAGAAATAAAGGTCGCAATTAATTGCTCAATTAAAGACGACCGCTGAAAAGAGCGTAGGAATGAAAAGAATCAGAGAAAAAAGGCGAGAAAAAGGTCGCAATTAATTTATCATTTATTTGATCAACTTTTTCTCCACATTAGACGCGCGGCTGGACCTTTTCAAGAGAAAGAATGTCTTTCTTTTGATAGGGGCTATAAACCGTTGTTCCGCTTTCTATGATTGGGAGAATATAAATAGTATATGCGTTGAGTAGCAATGCAGGATTTTTGGTTCTGAGAGCACGAAGCAAGAGGTTAAGTGCCCTCCTGGCCTTAGTACTAACTATGCGAACATGTGAAGAGAACTTTAAATCATGATCGATTTGAAAGCCAAGGTCTCGAATTTCACTCTTTGCATCAATTATATTACGATTAATTGTGTACACTCGTTTGGGGTTTGTTCTACCGAGACGCAAAACTGTGCATTTATTATAAGCGAGAGGTAGTTGCCATTCAACAGACCATTTGAATATGGTATCAATTGCGCACTGAATGTTACAGCCAGTTTCATTTCTTGCTAGGCCAGCGTATATCTTAATGTCATCTGCATATACTCGTGCAACTACTTCATTGTGTTGAACAAGTGAGGGCAGTTCAGCAGTGTATAAGAGGAAGAGAAGGGGACCAATGACAGATCCTTGAGGGACCCCGCTAATAGTACAGAAGGGATCAGAGAGAGTGTCACCTATGCGAACCTGAAAGGTTCTTCCAGTAAGGTAATCTCTATCCAAGAAACCACGTTGTCTGGAATATTAAGCGACTTCAGTTTGAAAAGTAGCTTCTTATGGGACACTCTATCAAACGCCTTAGAAAAATCGAAATATACTACATCCACCGGCTTTGAAGCACTAATTGATTTTGTCCAATATTCAACAACCTCTAGCATTTGCAACTCTGTTGACCTCTTGCCTCTGAAACCATATTGCTCATCGGGTATGATTTTGCAAGATTCACATATTTGGAGTAGGTATCGAGATAGCTGCTTTTCGAAAACTCTACAAAAGAAAGAAGTTATGCTGATAGGACGATAATTCAGCCGATCAGAATAGGGGGGGGGGGCTGTTTCTTGATTGATATTACTATGGTGCGTTTCCAAAACGAAGGAACTTGCGCACTTCCAAAAGAGGACTTGAATATAATTTCTAAGGGGATGGATAAGGGAACAGCTATTTGTTTTATGAAATGTAGATCTATGTTGTCGGGGATTTTACAACATGACCTTTTCCACTTTTCAATTAGGTTGCATATCTCATAACATTCAAAAGAAGGAAGGGTTGGAAGGGAGTCAGGCAAGCAGCGATTTGGGACAAACGTAGGTATTTCTCCATCATCCATTGTGAAAACAGTGGAAAACGTTTTAGCCAGTAAATTAGCCTTCTCATGATCAGTGACAGATGGCACACCATCAGCATCTAGTAAACCTTCTACACCGCGTGGCTTAGAGATGCACGTTTTCACATATCTAAAGAAACGGATCCTATTTTCGCTCTCAATAATCTTGCTTTCCTGATTAATATTAAACCTCTTTAACCTAAGTCGGAACTTCTTATTAAAGGGAACCTAAAGTGTCGCCAAATCGCTCATTTTGAGTTTGATCTATGCGGACTCCTACCGCGAAGGGTTGAAGTCTGATAGAAAAGTCGAGGATCGAGTTAGGAAGGCGTGGGAACGGTGAGAGGAGAATCGGATGAGAAAAGATGAGAAGAGAAGTAATGGAGAAGAACGCCTCCATTACTCTTTCTACAAGCAGGTTTTTTTTAAAATTTTGATTCACCGTTCATTCCCTTCGACTAGTCTTGCTATTCTAAATACGTTGCCAGAAGAAGCTCTTTTCAAATTAGTTTTTGCACGTTCTGTCAATTCAAACAAAATTCATTATGATGAAAGGTATTTGTGGCAACGTGTTGATTTTTTTGTGTAAGGCAAACGAGCAACGATGCTTGAGCAACCATAATAACAGCCTGTTCAAAATCAATATGAAACGAAAAATGGTTGTGATCTTCGAGCAGCAGTTTTCTGTCCCCGTTTTTGATCTTAGAACCTAAATGATAAAACAAAGATATCGTTGCTCAAAAAATTGCCGCCATAGGCATGCTCCTTATTAGGCCCTCTCTTTTGTTGTCATAGTCGCCGTATCATGCTAATGTTTTCTATGCTGAACCTCGTTTAGCTATGCTTCACGATCTCTTTATTACGTATGTTCGCAATTCCTAATCCTATTTGTTGATAAAACTTTTTGCTTACAGAGAAGATCGAAAGCACAGAAAACGTGAATATTTAAGGAATGAGTGAATTTTGCAGCACTTGGTAAGGACAAAATCTGAAATAACAAAAAGGCTTTTCTTTTTTCGAGATAGCGTCAGCCTAATATTATTGCATTGTTGATGATTGTGAACGGGCGCATGGAGTGTGAAGTGGGCGGTAGACGAGTTCACCGTGAGATGGAATCGCGCCATTGAGTAGACATGTAGTGAGGGCGAGTGAAGAGAATGGGATGAAAAAGATTCTGGAAACTTTCACATTTTTGTTGTATGTATACTTGATGGTAGAGTTTGCGTAGACGGCCGGTGGCCGGTGTGGAGCTCCCCGTAGATGAGATTCTGAGAAAGAACGGCATTATATACTGAACAAAGGACACGAAACAACGGGAAGTAAGCAGAACGACATGAAAAATGACTGCGAAGAGATCAGAAAAAAGGGAGGGAAGAGGGGAAAGACGAGGGAATCGGGTGAGAAGAAACTCCCCTACTTCTCCAGATCAATAGCGCAATTACCGTGCGCTAAACTTGGTCAGATACATGATTTGCAACTCTCTTTCAGCGGATATCTCACGAAATTCAAAAAATTATGAAAAAAGGTTTTGTATATCCGAGTTACTAGTCTATACGAGG
>LS907126.1:145130-156325 GCA_900490955.1 Micoletzkya japonica
CGATACGCACTCGAAATGGAGCTGGGTGTGCCTCAGCACTCTCGCTCTTATGATTCGCTGCTCAAATCAATTAGCCGAGCTGGTGAGATCGCGAAGGTAGCAGCACCGAGAGTGCAAAAGCTTTCGCAAAAGACTCGTGATCTCATCCAGAAACGTCGGCAACTTCAATCACATCTCGAGTGGGTATTAACCAATCGAGCCCTACGGCAAATTTGGAAAGAGGACAGGGTGAGACGATTGAATGAGGCGGTAACGGAGGCAGTGAGCAGGGGGAATGGCTGGAGGAAGGCTCTTAGTTCACAGGATGTGGGCAGACATATGATCAGTCGGATCCAAAATTCGGCTGGCCATATGGTCTGCCAACAGGACGAAATCGAGCGAGTCTTTCAAGACTTCTACAATGAGCTTTACCGTGGTAACGGAGGTGATGGTTATACCAGAGTGATGGAGTGGGAGGAGTGGCAACCCATTAGCATCGACGAGGTCCACTCTTGCCTATCTCGTCTCACTTCTGGTAAAGCCCCAGGGCGGGACGGAATAACCGGGGAGATGCTTCGTTGTGGTGCGGACATTCTCGCTCCCTCTTTAACCGGAATTTTCAATAATTGCCTCAGTGGCAGCATACCGGATGGGTTCGGGGATGGTCGTATCATCTTGCTGGGAAAGGGAGGGGATGCTACACTCTCGAAAAACTATCGTCCTATTACCCTGTTGCCAGTTGTCCAAAAGACACTGACACGGGTTCTCAATTCGAGGGTAGCTCCTGTCCTGGACTCAGAGCGAAGCATCAACCAAATGGGATTCCGTTCACAGTACTCAACGTTGGATGTCATTTTCGCGCTCAATCTTGTCATTTCCAACTGCAGAGAGTATCAGCTTCCGCTGTATCTCCTGT
Source organism: Micoletzkya japonica (assembly GCA_900490955.1). Lineage (NCBI taxonomy): Eukaryota > Metazoa > Nematoda > Chromadorea > Rhabditida > Diplogasteridae > Micoletzkya > Micoletzkya japonica. Next base: position 146,026 of record LS907126.1, read on the forward strand.
TCTTGGACATCCAAAAGGCGTTTGACAGTGTCCATTCTTCTGTTGTTTACGAGTCTCTGCAAACTCAGGGTGTGCATCCAAAGTTGGTGAACTTTCTCTACCAACTAAACAAAGAGAGTGACAACGTCGTTGTAGTCAACGGCAGGGAAGTCCCTGTCCAGATAGGAAGAGGAGTAAGGCAAGGAGATTGTTTATCTCCGCGTCTCTTCTCGGCTCTGGATGAGGCCTTCAAGACTCTCCATTGGTCGAGAAAGGGCATCAATATCAATGGTCGATACCTGAGTCACCTGCTCTTTGCAGATGATGCTGTTCTCATTAGCCATGACAGCAGGCAAATCCAATGTATGGTGGATGAACTGACTGTCGCTCTGGGTAAAGTTGGTCTGTCACTCAACGCATCAAAGACCTGTCACTCAACGCATTGCCATAACCAATAATCCCAGAGGGCGTGAAGTCACAATAGGAGGTCAGAGGGTTAGGCTCGTGGATAGGTGCGTGTACTTGGGTCAAGAGGTTTCTTTCGATGAAAGTCGGTTCTCGACTGAAATCGGAAGGAGAATCCGGGCTGCAAATTTCACATTCAATAAGTACCGCTCTATTCTTACGAGTCGCAAGGTGCCNCGAGGTCCACTCTTGCCTATCTCGTCTCACTTCTGGTAAAGCCCCAGGGCGGGACGGAATAACCGGGGAGATGCTTCGTTGTGGTGCGGACATTCTCGCTCCCTCTTTAACCGGAATTTTCAATAATTGCCTCAGTGGCAACATACCGGATGGGTTCGGGGATGGTCGTATCATCTTGCTGGGAAAGGGAGGGGATGCTGTTGTTTACGAGTCGCTGCAAACTCAGGGTGTGCATCCAAAGTTGGTGAACTTTCTCTACCAACTAAACAAAGAGAGTCACAACGTCGTTGTAGTCAACGGCAGGGAAGTCCCTGTCCAGATAGGAAGAGGAGTAAGGCAAGGAGATTGTTTATCTCCGCGTCTCTTCTCGGCCGCTCTGGATGAGGCCTTCAAGACTCTCCATTGGTCGAAAAAGGGCATCAATATCAATGGTCGATACCTGAGTCACCTGCTCTTTGCAGATGATGCTGTTCTCATTAGCCATGACAGAAGGCAAATCCAATGTATGGTGGATGAACTGACTGTCGCTCTGGGTAAAGTTGGTTTATCTCTCAATCCAGCCAAAACAGTTGCAATAACCAGCAATCCCGGAGGGCGTGAAGTCTCCATAGGAGGTCACAGGGTCAGGCTGGTGGATAGATGTGCACACTTGGGCCAGGAGGTATCCCTCGACGAAAGTCGGTTCTCGACAGAAATCGGGAGGAGAATCCGTGCCGCAAATTTCTCATTCAATAAGTACCGATCTATTCTTACCAGCCGCACGGTTCCTATGTCTATCAAAAAGCGTCTTTTCGAAGGCGCAATTCTGCCTGCTCTCACATATGCCTCAGAAACCTGGACGCTCACATCTAGACTCGAAAATAGGCTCGCTGTGGCTCAGAGGAGGTGGGAGAGGACCATGTTGGGTGTAAGCATGGTTGAGAGAAGGACGAACTACTGGGTGAGGCGGAAGACGGTTCTGGTGGACGTCGTACTTTACTGTAGACGGAAAAAGTGGCTGTGGGCTGGCAGGGTTGCAGCCATGGACCACTTGAGATGGAGCCGTGCTGCTTTGGAGTGGCACCCGCGAGGACCAAAGCGAAAGAAAGGCCGGCCAGTTGCAAGATGGAGGGACACCTTTGTCGAGGCGGTTGGCTACCGATTCCTGACGATGGCCGAGGACAAGGAGGAATGTACAAGACTTCGGAAGTTTTCGCTACAGGACCCGTGAAGCAATAAGATCCGCACCACGCTTGTTGTCCTCGATAAAGCGACTAAACTGTAACTGTAACTGATAAACCGTATTCAGTTTTGAAAAAAATTATGAAGCTTTATCGAGTATATATGTATGTCATTATGTATGTTCTTGTTTGCTCGGTAACTTTTTGTACGGATAATTGATATTTGCTGCAGCGAAGATAGGTAGAATCAATGAAATGTTCTCAAACAGTCAAAGAACTGAAATTAAATTTTGAAAAGCAAATCGTGACCTATTCAACAAACAAAATCGCTATTGCCATTATTGGTTACAATTTCTTTTTTCGAATTGAAAGGCTGAACGTCGAGAGTTCACATTGGGAAAGTTGGCACATTGAGAGGGGTGCTAATATTATTGGAGGAAAAGCAACGTTGATTATTGCACTCGAAAAAGGGCAAAATTATTTCACTAGAAGGGTTTTTCAAAGATGCCTCAATAAGTCGTAGCATGCCCAATCACACCGTTAGGAACTCTGAACGTCATCTTGAAAGCTTAGAGAGCAGAAGGGAAATGATTGATGGCAAAATGATGTTCAATCTTATTTACGGAAAAATACACTTATCTAATAAAACTAATAAAACAGACCATCATTATAACATTCGAACTATTAGATGTAGAGGACCAGGTTTCATGCTTGTATATTCACGCAAGAGCCAGAACTACAGAACCAACAGCTTCTTCATGCGCACAGCGAAAGCCTTTAAAGGGAGTGAGAAGCGATAATAAAATTCGAAAAAATTATAATGAAATTTCTTATTTTACCTTTTGAAATAATAAGAAACGTAAAATTAATTATCAAAAAATGTAAAAAAATTCCAAGTGTGAAATTTATTTTTACGTTCCGTCGGTCGGGCGTTCAGTATAATGATTCCGTTGCCTGGGCCCCTGCTAAACACACTGCTAAACACAGTAGCATCGTCGTTGGGCGAAATTTCAAAAAAATCATTTCTCGAATACTATTAATTTTTATGATTTCCCCCTTTTGTTTTTATACTGATTTCGACAAGATCTTTCATATAAGCTTCACTTGAAAATCACTTCCATGTCCCTTTAATGCTGACCGACTGCATAATATATAGCTTGACATACCATATCTAGCCTTTCTAATTAATATCTAGCCTTAGATATCTAGCCTTTCTAATTAATCACTTTCGTTCTCCTATGTGCCATTTTCATATTAGAAGAAAAGTTGTATTGTTTTGTAGGTTCTAAATAATAAGAAAAAACAACGTTTTATAGACTACGCTAATATGGAAAATCTACAACTAATGCTAAACGGTGCATAGCTGTTTCGCCTCCTTCTGCCAGACAGCTATACACCTCCCAAGGGGCGGAGGCTCCTCAGTGGAAACCCCTTGGTAGTAAGGTCTAAGAACTATTGTTCTATCATGTATGCCTATTCTAGAGTGAAAATTCAAATCACTTGAAAGACATGCTATTGTTATTTTTATTGATATGTTTTACTTTTTCTCTCTCTTTCTCTTTGTAAACGCGTTTCCTCTACAGGTCCTCTACAATAAAAATTAATTGAAACATCCCCAGACGCCTGGAATGTGGGGTATTTCAATGAGAAGACCGTCGACAACCGGCCGCTCGCATTCACGGCTGATCAGCATGCTTTTCAGCACACGGTGAAGACAGTCCCGATCGCTGCAAGGGCACGATAGAAAGTATAGCTCTACTTTTTGATTTCCAACATTATCAGACTCGCACTTTTTGCGTGTTAACCTTACTCATGGTTCTGCGAAAGGGTTTTTTTAAGTGAAAGAAATCTAACGATTAGGCACATAGGCCGAAGAAGCACACCATTTCTGATCATGCATTCGGTGTACACGCGAAGTGACGACTCACGTGATTTCGTCTCGTGGGGGAAATTCGAGATAGCGGCTGGGAGTCTGTATGGCCGTCGAGAAACTCGTCTGTTTCTGAGCCGCGGCCGCGACGAAGGGAGGCTCGAAGTAGTCGATAGTGTACATGACGCAGCCAAGGGACTGTCACAACAAACCTTACTTTTGTCGTTTTCTTTGATCGTTATTTGGAATAAACGCGAACTCATTTTGTCGCCCCTAGAACGCGTTGTCCAAATAAAAAATAATGTAGAAAATCTCTATTTACTTTTTAAAAAATTGGAATACATAACTCAAAAATTGAAAATTGGAAAAGAAATTACCCAAATATCTGTTGAGCGCTTAATGAAGTCTCCCGCAACGCATAACTCCGGAGATCTAAAGTTGTTTTTACAGTATGTAAGAGCTCCCGTGAATAAATCTTCCCCTCTCTAAACACTTGTCTTCAGTTACTACCGATCATTAGCAGAATATGTTTCAGGCATTAGCGAGTGTCGAGAGCGCCATATCGTGACTTAAAAGTTCGCAATATACCGTGCCCATGTACATGCCTATAAAGCGGATTCGTCAGCTTGTCGATGTGATCACGGAGTTTGGCCCTCTCCTCTTGCGTCCCATTCATATATTCCCTGTAATGACAAGCTCATTGTTAATACATATTCTATCCAGTTTCCCAAAGATAAAGATAAAGATACAGCATTCATGAGAATGACTATCATATTTTATGCCTAATTTTAAGAATACTCATCTACAAAACTTCTGTTCGATTAGTTTATTTACTTTTGTTCATTTATAATCGATTTTATTATTGTCACTGTGTTTTTCCTCACATTTTGAAACCTTAGCAAAATTTTCTTCGAATTTTAAAAGTTTTGGTTAGAGGCTGCTTGCTCCCTTTAAAAGGCATACTATTTGGCCGTTATTCCAAAAAAAACTGTGAAACTTACACGTTAACACGGTCATTCCGGCACTTTACGTCATTTAGTAGTTCTAATCATCCTGATCGGGTATTCCGAGTTTTATGCGATTTCATTCACTCTCCGCTGAGTGCTGAAGGTGCAAAGAACAACGCGCTTTTCACAAAATTGGATATAGTAGCTGACTCTCATGAGATACAGATCTGATTCATTGCCAGATCGATTTTTCACGTTGTTCCGATCCTTTTATCAAAAAGAACGGTGGGAAAAGATGAGCGGAAAGGCCTAAATTGCATATCAGGGTAGCCCGCGAATTCAAAATGCTACCGTACTCGTGGGCCGGCTCCTTTAAAAGTTTTGGTTAGAGGCTGCTTGCTCCCTTTAAAAGGCATACTAAATATTAGGCCGTTATTCCAAAAAAAACCGTTAAACTTACACGTTAACACGGTCATTCCGGCACCTTTGACTAGCCGAAAAGTTGCTGAGTATCATTCGACCATCTGGACCAACTAAGATATTGTTCGGATTGAGATCGAGGTGAATGTATCTCTTGTCGTGCAACACCTTGAGTGCCGTCAAAATCTCCCGCATCATCGGCCAAATCTGCGATAGAAAATCGCTTTGTCCACCATCACCTTTACTGTTTGACTTTTAGTTATTTATATAATATCTCTTTTATTCTAACCTTATCTGATGAATACCAGCGATCGACCTCCCGTCGCTCATGGATTTCTTGTGCTAAAAGACAAATAATTTTTATGATAGTCTCCATTACTCAGCAGTTACAGCTGTACATTTCGTGTGCTCACAGCATGTAAAATGGGGAGTGACCCTTCATTAGCATGTGCCGCGCGGCAGAAGGGAGATCTCCAAGGAAACGGGAATGAAGGGGGATGAATGAGAGGCAAAGAGAGGGGAAATGTAGGGAATTTGTCCTTTTTAGAAGTTTATTTATTTTAAAATCATTGTTTCAGGAAAATGGAACAACGTTCTGCGCGTCTGAACGTACCAAGTGTTGGAAGGTTGTAAAGCTCGGCTGGATAGATCATTTGACACTCTGCGTCAGTCCAGTTTACAGCTGTTAATCCGACGATNCCACTTGAGATGGAGCCGTGCTGCTTTGGAGTGGCACCCGCGAGGACCAAAGCGAAAGAAAGGCCGGCCAGTTGCAAGATGGAGGGACACCTTTGTCGAGGCGGTTGGTTACCGATTCCTGACGATGGCCGAGGACAAGGAGGAATGGACAAGACTTCGGAAGTTGGCGCTACAGGACCCGTGAAGCAATAAGACCCGCACCACGCTTGTTGTCCTCGATAAAGCGACTAAACTGTAACTGTAACTGATAAACCGTATTCAGTTTTGAAAAAAATTATGAAGCTTTATCGAGTATATATGTATGTCATTATGTATGTTCTTGTTTGCTCGGTAACTTTTTGTACGGATAATTGATATTTGCTGCAGCGAAGATAGGTAGAATCAATGAAATGTTCTCAAACAGTCAAAGAACTGAAATTAAATTTTGAAAAGCAAATCGTGACCTATTCAACAAACAAAATCGCTATTGCCATTATTGGTTACAATTTCTTTTTTTCGAATTGAAAGGCTGAACGTCGAGAGTTCACATTGGGAAAGTTGGCACATTGAGAGGGGTGCTAATATTATTGGAGGAAAAGCAACGTTGATTATTGCACTCGAAAAAGGGCAAAATTATTTCACTAGAAGGGTTTTTCAAAGACGCCTCAATAAGTCGTGGCATGCCCAATCACACCGTTAGGAACTCTGAACGTCATCTTGAAAGCTTAGAGAGCAGAAGGGAAATGATTGATGGCAAAATGATGTTCAATCTTATTTACGGAAAAATACACTTATCCAATAAAACAGACCATCATTATAACATTCGAACTACTAGATGTAGAGGACCAGGTTTCATGTTTGTATATTCACGCAAGAGCCAGAACTACAGAACCAACAGCTTCTTCATGCGCACAGCGAAAGTCTTTAAAGGGAGTGAGAAGCGATAATAAAATTCGACCAAATTATAATGAAATTTCTTATTTTACCTTTAGAAATAATAATCAAAAAATTTAAAAAAATTCCAAGTGTGAAATTTATTTTTTCGTTCCGTGGGTCGGGCGTTCAGTATAATGATTCCGTTGGCTGGGCCCCTGCTAAACACACTGCTAAACACAGTAGCATCGTCGTTGGGCGAAATTTCAAAAAATCATTTCTCGAATACTATTAATTTTTATAATTTCCCCTTTTGTTTTTATACTAAGTTCGACAAGATCTTTCATATAAGCTTCACTTGAAAATCACTTCCATGTCCCTTTAATGCTGACCGACTGCATAATATATAGCTTGACATACCATAGCTAGCCTTTCTAATTAAAGGGAGGAAGCAGCCTCTAACCAAAAGTTTTGAAATTCGATGAAAATTCTTTTAAGGTTTCAAAATGTGAGAAAAACATGGTGACAATAAAAAATCGAAGAAAAAGCTCGAAAATCGCATGTTTTATTTTTTCGTTCCGGGCTTCCGTCGTTAAGAGGAATGTCGCTTTTGGCTTAATTCCTTTCGCTAAACACAGTAACGTCGTCGTTGGACGAAATTTCAAAAAATCATTTCTCGAATACTATTAATTTTTATAATTTTTCCTTTTGGTTTACTAATTACGACAAAATCTTTCATATAAGCTTCACTTGAAAATCACTTCCGTGTCCCTTTAATATCTAGCCTTAGATATCTAGCCTTTCTAATTAATCACTTTCGTTCTCCTATGTGCCATTTTCATATTAGAAGAAAAGTTGTATTGTTTTGTAGGTTCTAAATAATAAGAAAAGACAACGTTTTATAGACTACGCTAATATGGAAAATCTACAACTAATGCTAAACGGTGCATAGCTGTTTCGCCTCCTTCTGCCAGACAGCTATACACCTCCCAAGGGGCGAAGGCTCCTCAGTGGAAACCCCTTGGGAGTAAGGTCTAAGAACTATTTTTCTATCATGTATGCCTATTCTAGAGTGAAAATTCAAATCACTCGAAAGACATGCTATTGTTATTTTTATCGATATGTTTTACTTTTTTTCTCTCTTTCTCTTTGTAAACGCGTTTCCTCTACAGGTCCTCTACAATAAAAATTAATTGAAACATCCCCAGACGCCTGGAATGTGGGGTATTTCAATGAGAAGACCGTCGACAACCGGCCGCTCGCATTCACGGCTGATCAGCATGCTTTTCAGCACGCGGTGAAGACAGTCCCGATCGCTGCAAGGGCACGATAGAAAGTATAGCTCTACTTTTTGATTTCCAACATTATCAGACTCGCACTTTTTGCGTGTTAACCTTACTCATGGTTCTGCGAAAGGGTTTTTTTTAAGTGAAAGAAATCTAATGATTAGGCACATAGGCCGAAGAAGCACACCACTTCTGATCATGCATTCGGTGTACACGCGAAGTGACGACTCACGTGATTTCGTCTCGTGGGGGAAATTCGAGATAGCGGCTGGGAGTCTGTATGGCCGTCGAGAAACTCGTCTGTTTCTGAGCCGCGGCCGCGACGAAGGGAGGCTCGAAGTAGTCGATAGTGTACATGACGCAGCCAAGGGACTGTCACAACAAAGCTTACTTTTTTTCGTTTTCTTTTATCGTTATTTGGAATAAACGAGAACTCATTTTGTCACCCCTAGAACGCGTTGTCCAAACAAAAAATAATGTAGAAAATCTCTATTTAGGAAACTTTTAAAAAAATTGGAATACATAACTCAAAAATTGAAAATTGGAAAAGAAATTACCCAAATATCTGTTGAGCGCTTAATGAAGTCTCCCGCAACGCATAACTCCGGAGATCTAAAGTTGTTTTTACAGTATGTAAGAGCTCCCGTGAATAAATTTTCCCCTCTCTAAACACTTGTCTTCAGTTACTACCGATCATTAGCAGAATATGTTTCAGGCATTGGTGAGTGTCGAAAGCGATATATCGTGACTTAAAAGTTCGCAATATACCGTGCCCATGTACATGCCTATAAAGCGGATTCGTCAGCTTGTCGATGTGATCACGGAGTTTGGCCCTCTCCTCTTGCGTCCCATTCATATATTCTCTGTAATGACAAGCTCATTGTTAATACATATTCTATCCAGTTTCCCAAAGATAAAGATAAAGATACAGCATTCATGAGAATGACTATCATATTTTATGTCTAATTTTAAGAATACTCATCTACAACACTTATGTTCGATTATTTTATTTACTTTTGTTCATTTATCCCCGGGGCTAATGTGTACCGTCTGCAAGGGAAAACTGGTAACGCAAATGATATGGAAATCGTTTGAAGGGAAGTGATTTTCAAGTGAAGCCTATATGAAAGATTTTGTCGTAATTAGTATAAAAACAAAAGGAAAAATAACAAAAATTAATAGTATTCGAGGAATGATTTTTTGAAATGTCACCCAACGACGACGCTACTGTGTTTAGCGAAAGGAATTAAGCCAAAAGCGACATTCTTTTCAACGACGGAAGCCCGGAACGAAAAAATACGTCATAGGTGTATTAGAGCTAGCCTATCCTTTGTCTCTTATCCCCAGTTCCACTAACTTTCACCTTCGTTTCACAGCTATAAGAGAGCACCTTTCGCTAGCTCATGGCTCAGTCTCCCTCATGTAACACGACCGTCTAAATCAGCAGGCTCGAAACATTTAAAATGCATTGCGAGTGGCGAACCGCGACGCGTACGCGACGCATGCGAAAATTTGAATTCCAAGCCATTTGCACATCAAAACTAACTACGGTATCAGCTGGGCTAAAGCAAAGGTCTGTCCCATAGTTAGATGTAGGTTGTGATCGTACGTGTGTAATATGAGTGCTCCCTTGAACAAAGCCGCTCGGACGCAAACGACCTCATCTCAAGCCATCAGAAGGAGTATCTCTGGGTATCGTCCCCCAGAAGATAACGAATAAAATATGCGATTTTAGAGTTTTTTTCTTCGATTTTTTATTGTCACCGTGTTTTTCCTCAAATTTTGAAACCTTAGAAAAATTTTCATCGAATTTTAGTTTTGGTTAGAGGCTGCTTGCTCCCTTTAAAAGGCATACTGTTAGGCCGTTATTCCAAAAAAACTGTGAAACATACACGTTAACACGGTCATTCCGGCACTTTACGTCATTTAGTAGTTCTAATCATCCTGATCGGGTATTCCGAGTTTTATGCGATTTCATTCACTCTCCGCTGAGTGCTGAAGGTGCAAAGAACAACGCGCTTTTCACAAAATTGGATATAGTAGCTGACTCTCATGAGATACAGATCTGATTGATTGCCAGATCGATTTTTCACGTTGTTCCGATCATTTTATCAAAAATAACGGTGGGAAAAGATGAGCGGAAAGGCCTAAATTGCATATCAGGGTAGCCCGCGAATTCAAAATGCTACCGTACTCGTCCTTTAAAAGTTTTGGTTAGAGGCTGCTTGCTCCCTTTAAAAGGCATACTACACTGAGCGAAAATATACCAACTATTTGGTATACAAATATACCATGAAACCCATCATGCATATTTTATACCAACATGTTGGTATACAAATATACCAACGGCACCCCCCCCCCTTCTCGCCTCTCGCTCGCGAAAATATACCAACGACAGATCAACGAAAATATACCAATGCTGTCCTTCCCGGCCGGCCCTCCCCA
>LS848736.1:43771-57176 GCA_900490955.1 Micoletzkya japonica
GGGGGAAGAAGAAGGGAGTAGGAGAAGACCGGTCCGTGACGTGAGAGCCGGGGAGTGGCATGGGGGGAGGCATATGACCCACGGGGCGGTGTGCATGGTATATAATTGCTAATTGATACCGTCCAAGGGAACTACACTTATGTTTCGCGCTATCTTCATAGCGCTAGCGCTATCTTCACAAGCGATTTAAAATACCCATGCTATCAAAGCATTCTACTAATTCAGCAAGCTATGGATAGAGTTGTTTAGGAAAGGTAAAAAAGTATTTATTTCGAAATAAATAATGCCTCCAGGGAGGAGACGATGTGCCCGCTCCTGTCGATGCCCGAGTACAGGGGGCAGCCGATGCCCGCCCTGCCCGTCCACTGCGTCATGGAGAGTCTCGAGAAGCACGGATTCGAGTGAGTAACTAGAGTCTAGTCAAGACTAAAGTCTAGTCTAGTCAGAGAGATCAAAGATCAAAGACCAACTTCAGGGCCACCCGGAACTACATCCTGCGCGCGTGCGGCCTGTCCATGTTCTCGCCGCGGCCCGACGTGCTCAATCTGATCAAGCTGGAGAAGGTATTATTGACTAAAAAGTTTCGTCAGTTAACCCATTCCTACTTCGTCTGGACTCTCTTCACACCGCTTCGCTCTCTCGTCGAAAGTAGGAATGAGACGACTGATGGAACTTTTTCGTCAACCATACCTACTGCAACCATTCGCAGTCTCTACATAGTTTATATCTATAAGAGATCTTTTGAGAGTATGCGTATGAAGTCGTAGCGATCGTCATTAGAGATCAAGGCGAAAGATCAAAGATCAAAGATGAAAGATAAACTTATCTCTACTCCTTTGCAGGCAGCCATTCACATGGAGCGGCGGTTGTCCCGGTCGACCCGTCCCCAACGCCAACGACTACTCGCTCAGCCCTTTCCCTTCCTCGACTTCCGCGTTCCTGGCGAAGGTAGCTAGACTAGACTGTAGTTTAAACTGGACTCTAGTTTAATCTTTGGTCTTTGAATCATGATCTTTGTAGAGGACTACTACGAGCGATTCCGCATGTGGCGGCAGAGACGCATGTCCAAGGCCAGCACTGAGAGGTTGGCTATTGCTTAGATTATTTCTTACGATAGATAGATACAGGGTGATCACTGATCACTGAATGTACTATAATGCCAAATTGATCTCTGATCTTTCAGCGAGACTGACTCTTCCGAAGAATCTTGCTGCGGCCACACTACTGATGGACAGGTGCGAAAGCATTTCTGGAAATATTAAAGGGACATGGAAGCCAAAAAGGTTGGCTTTCATATGAAAGTTTATCGTCTAAATAATGGAAAAATCAAAACCAGAGTGCACAAAAATGTCTGCTTCGCGAGATATCCTAAAAATCGTTTCCCAGCCAAGGCGCAATCTTACTGAGTTTAGCGCATAGTACCAAGGCAGATGGCATCGGGGTATTCCCGGAACAAATAATTACTTCTCCCTGCAGAAATTTTCTAAAAATATTTTCCACATGCTACTATCTTTATTATCATCTAAGAATCATATTTGACAAATATTGACATGCTTGGTTTCAGAAAATTTATCGCTTCCATGTCCCTTTAAATAAGGATCGTATTCTAAGAACCGAAGAAATTATCGATTAATGAGAATCTTATCTTTCGAATTTCAGGAAATGGAGACGAGCTCGTCCTTTGTCCGAGCCTACGCTTCGACTTCTGAGAGCGAATTGAGGATGGAAGAGGATGAAGAGGAGGACGATGTTCTGGGAGATGTCTATGACGAGGTACGGAGTAATGGCTAATACCTAGGGTCAAGTGTGCGAGATCAATTACGGTCTACAAAGTCGAGGTCATCTGTAAAAGTATTCAAAACTCCTGAAACCGACTGAATTCTCATTCTAAACATTTCAGGAAGAGGATGACATCACAGCGGGAGAGGACGAATCGGACACTGACCTTTCCGAAGACGAGATCGACTGTGAGACGGACGTGGAAGAGGACGTCGAAATAGCCTGAGTCCTGCACGGATGCCCGGATTACTGTAACTGTTACTAATCTAGTTGTTGCTCTTCTCACCATTCGCGCTTTCGCACTATTCCACACGATATACCTATCCCCCTAACTACTGTATCGACAGTATAATCAGTGATTCTGTATACCCGGCTAGACGCCCGTTTCCCTGTTACAAATGTGCCCCATCTTGCGACCAACTTAATCTACCGTATCCCGGACACTAAGCCAGACGCAAGTCCGGTCTCGATCGCCCGGTGCGACCCTATAACAGGATGCCAAATATTTAGGAATTTTCATCTTTTCATGGTATAAGTATTTATGACCGTATCTGTGGAATGTCAACCACTATTTGAAGGAGAGATCCGATCATGAGAAGAGTATTCCTTTTGGCACTTTCTATACGATTCCTATGCATATCTGAAATTGTGGGCCTTGCTCTATCATTGTTTAGTACCGCTAGTATTTTGTCTCATATATTCCTGGAGAATAAAAAAGACTACGTTTATCATAGGGACTTCCGTCTTTCGCCTTACCGTAAACCGGATTAGTTCATGATTCCCTATTACTACATATATGAGAGCCTATCTATTGCTTGTTGTTGACCCCTTACAGATATATGAGAAGAGAAAAAAACATGTGCTTATCGAAAAACGTCAAATTGTTGTAACGTCCCTTGTTGATTGTCCTTCGTTCATTTGAATCTGCTCACGGAATTATACAATAACTCGGTGTGTTAGTCGTTGCCTTGACGTTAAAATCTGCTTGTCTTTGATCTATGAAAATCAACGAATCAGAGCACTAATAAATGAATGACACGCTCATTTTAAACTTGCGCTCTGATTCATTGACATCAACATTAGTACTGATCCCTACTGTATTTACAATACACCTCATAGCCCCTATCGATTGTCATCTTCTCTTTATAAGCTGTTATTATTCAATTTCATTTATTTCGTTCAAACGAAACCTTTCGACTGCATTAATAGCCTCGCGTTATTCAATAAACAATATCTCTTTAACATATTATCCGCGCAGAACTGGCTAATCGCCACTGTGAAAAGAGACCTATTTATAAAACAAATTCGGGAATTATGCTCATCAAATGAATTGAATTGACAATTGGATGAAAAAGCAGATTTACAAAAATAAATCACATGGAAGGTTGGCAAAATACATAGGAAGAACAAGAGAACTTGTATGTTAAAGAACAGGAACAGAACAAGAGCTTGGTAAAAAGATATGAAGCATACATGGGCATAGACCCGACGGTCGGGTAGGCCCCTCTTTTTGTTAGAAATTTAACTTGGTAGGCGCCATTATACTAGAAGCTCTATTGGCAGGCTAATCGCATTACGTACGTTGGTAGGCATAAGACTGAATTAATTTTCGGTAACCCTGCCCATGTATGATATGTATGAAGAGTTCCACGTTTCATCCTTCCTCTAACAGTAAGCATGCCGCATAAATAGATTCATTTTTTATTAGTTGAACATTGTTTGCGAGATGTATGAAAGGGAAGAAAAATGATAAGAAGTGGAGATCACGACCGTTCACAGGCCCGGGTCGCCATGCATTTAAAATGCACAGGGAGCGGGCAAGCTCCGCCTACTTCAGTTCGCGATACGCTTACCCCTCCACCTCGCGCGCGGACATCGGGACGCAACGCAACCGCTTTGCGCACCGGCATTTGATGTGCATGTATTCAGGAGTACGGTAGATTGATATGAAATTTCGTAAATTTATTTAATTTTCCATTCTTGCGCGCTTGCTTCCTAAATGGTGTTTTTTGGTATAGTTTGTGTAATTGAATTGTGATGTTTCGCGCGGTCTTCGATTCGATTGGAAATCGTGAGCCATTTCATATATCATTATGGTTTTGTGCTTAAGGAGATATCAAGAAAGTTGAGTCCTGTGAACTGAAATGTGTCAGAGCTCTTCACTATATCACTTGAACTTCATGGGGATCGGTCGGAAGCCCTCTGTCATTCGTTTCCTACATTCCTTGACATGCTGTTTCGTAGTAGGTCGTGCGATGAAATCGCTAAGAGAAATAGTCATTAAAATCATCAAGGTGTCTTCAAATAATCCTTACTTGCAGTAATGACGAGCGAAAACGCCAAGGCGGGAATGAAATAAGAATCATGTGGCCATGTGAAGATCGACCGAAGTCGTGATCGATCGCTCTCGACGAGGGCTCCCGAACCGACGATTGATTCGGCGGGGACGACGAATCGCCGCAGAGAGTCGCCTAATGGTCAGTCAGTTCAATAAGCGAAGTAGAAGATAATATATATTCCGAATTTACACTTACCCTTACCAAGCACGTCGTAATAATAGCCCTATAACCTGAAATATAATTCCCGGTTTAGGCCATGTGAAGATCGACCGAAGTCGTGATCGGTATCAGTCTTCCCAGTCAGAGGCTTGACCCGTAGTTAAGTGTAGGGGGGTTTCGTGCGTGAGATTATCATTCCATCATTACCTATGTCGAAGCTCGTTTTTAACAGGAAGTAGTATATTATATAGCTAAGGTTTTGAGAGCTATTGATTGCCAAAAATCTACGTTGAATTGAAAACTTGAAGATCTTCAACAATTTCGATGTTCAAATCTCCAGTTGGAAATTAGGTATATGCTAAGGTATATGCCAAGTTAAATGCGTTAAAATATTCACTAAAGAAGCTCACAACTCACTTTGAGAAAGGGTAACTTATTATCTCATAATACGGATCAGAAGATAAAGATTTTGAATCATGCATTCTCATTCTCATAGCAACATGTTGCGCTGAAGGACACATACAACAGTGATACACTCGGAAATTCGGGACATTAAACGCATAACGTCTTCTACACGCCACCTATCGCTTTCTCGTCTTCTTCTTCACGACCGTAACCGCTTCCTGAAAAGGCTAACTGTTGTGTAGAGGCCATTGCCGAGAAGTTCTCGTCAGTTCCTATTTCCTATATATAATATCATCATCCTCTCACTGCACCACCACTAACTATCCCACTGAACATCCACAATAGAGCATAAGATTCGCGTTGTACAAGTGGTTGTGTTTCAGGCTGTATATAAAGGGACAGCCTGAAACACAGGTTTAGACAGCCTGTTTCAGGCTGTATAAACCTGAATCAATATACTCTTCCACGTACGTTCTCACCCTACATCCTAAAGCGGCACACGATTTAAGCATACTGTAGCCTTTTTGTTACCGTATACTTCATCTTTAAAAAATCGTATCTCAAGGCGCAAATGACTGTAATTTTTTCTATTTAGAAACTAGCAAATGTCGATCATGGCGGAACATTTTAGTGCAGAAAAACCAAGAAAATATTCAAATTATGACTGAAGATGAGTTACGGTAACGTTTTGGTTACCGTATGACTATCGCGAACTGATTGTGTCGCGCTTAGTGTAGTTTCAATGTATGGGGTTGAGCCAGATAAACGGTCGTGTCTTCGCTTATATCGATTCAGGTGAAACTTATTTATCAAAAAGACGCGAATCGTATGCTCTAATCCACAACAAGCCGTATTGTTCACCAATATGGAGAGTCACATCAATTATTATCTGATCGTTTTGTTTCATGCTGGGCATGTAGATAAATTATTATTAATTAAAGCCCACCTCTTCTCCCGCGTCTTCCCCTCCCCTTCCCTCCTTCGTTCCCGCCTTCACCTCTTCCCTCGTGCTACTCGCAGGACAGCTCTCCCTCAACAGGCATCCCTCGCACTTGGGTCGAACCGGCAGACAGCGTTGTTGGCCGAAGCCGACGAGGAGCTTGTTGACCCGCGACCACTCCGACCTGAAGAGTACTGGGAATGCAACGGAACCACACTTACAATTATAAATCAGACGCAATGAGAAGACCAAATATGTAACACATATTATATATTACTTACTGTTAACTCAAAAAAGGGGTGCACATAAACGCATAACACCATGGCAAAGTGGTACAGTTAGATAAAAGATCGAGGATCAAGAGCAACTCAAGATTCATCGCCTCAGGGCAACTCAAGATTCATCGCCACTCGGACTGAGTGAGTTTTTGAAGAAGATTTGAAGAAGAAGTCTCTGACCGCTCCTATCTATATCAAAGGCCCCTCTTTTGGACGACCCAAATTCACTGATAGTCCAGATAAAGGTGCAAAACTGGAATTGGAAGTGGAGATAAAAGATAAAGAGCAACTGTGTCGAAAGGGGAACCTGCATATCAAACCATGCCTCGGCTATACTAGCCCCCAACATACCAAACAACCGTATTCATGCCATGCATGCAAGGCCTTCGCCAAGACTGTGGGGTGCACACAGACTGTTCCAAGGCAAAAAAAACTGAATACTGCCCAAGGTAATGATAGGTCTGCTCTCTACTAACAGCTGTGTAAGCGGATTGCTACAGTGCTTGTGTAGACACAAACCGTGCCCGTGTGATGGGCGCCATTTTCACTCAACCACTCTACTTTCCCGCCCTTACAGTACCCATCTGCTTCCCTCACCTCGGTAGCAGCGCCTCCAGACCCGCCCGCGTCTGCTCCGGCGTACTCGTTCTGACCCAGCCCAGACGGTTGACGATCCTACGGTAGGATAGACATATTTTACCGAGTATTGAACTACAGTGTCTCTAGGTGATTGCCCTACAGAACTGTGTCATAGGTGAGCGGACGCCTAGATATTCATCTTCAATATGTCACCGGTGTACGTGTGTGTCCACTGCGATTCCCAGCGTCTGCGACCATGCGACCTGCATGACCTGAACGAGATTAATAATAGACCAGGAGTAATCGATAAGCGACTCTGTTACAGCTGCAAACAGAGCATTTCAGTGGACAACCTGATTCTCTTCATTCAACTTCACTTTTTCGAGCGAACGGTGCACTATTTTTGCGCTTTTCCTCTCATTCTGCCATCCGTAACATGTGAATACATTTCTGGAGCTAATCTTCCCTACCAAATGCGCCATCTTCGGCCCGACTCCCTTCAGTTCGCAAAGTCCCTCGAGAGTCAGGGGAATGTCGCCCGAATACCGCTCACGGAGCACCACTGCCGCTGCCTTGATGTACTCCGCCTTGCGCTAAATCGACTCCTTGACGTTTGATCGCTGATTATTGCGTTTGTGTAGTTTCACATAGTTCCCTGAGAGTTGATCTTCTTTTTAGAGTAGTGTAAGCACTGACCCGATAGAAGCCAACGGGCTTGAGGAGTTGTTCGAGATCGGAAGTGGGCGTGACCAGCATGGTGTCTACCGTACACCCGTGGGCGCGAAGGCGCTGAACGGAGGCGGATACGGTAAGACTCAATCACGACAGTGGCTGTGAAGGTCATAGTGGTTACAGTGTTCCAACCATCATAACTTATGATTCATAAGATGGGGAAAATTGCGAGCTCTCTGTTGCATACATCGTTACTGTAGCGTAATACCCTCTATTATCGCAAAATCCCATGCCACCGTGATACCTTCACACAATAACCCATACGACCGTAATACCGTATACTACCCAAATACCTCCAGCGTACCGTAATACCTCCATACTACCGTAATCCTACCTCCATAGCCGCACTCGTGACCTCGTCGCGCGTTTGACTCGACAGCATGAGAGCGACGAGAATCTGGAAGCGTTGCACCTGCAATAATACAACAATATTCGCAAATGAAGAGCTCAAAGCGTTCCGGATTACTGATGAATTGTAAGAGCGTAGAAGCAAAGCGAGAGAATGAGTGGAAATTATTGCATGTTTTTTTCCGATTCACGTGAGAGATTATAAGAGCCACCTACCTCGGCTGGGGCGCCCTTGTCATGCAGCATGTGGCAGCCCATCGTGTCGACCGCCGCGTCCTGCAACGAAAATTATAAGATTACGGTAGCCTCACAGACTTGGCCTAATCTAGTCTTGTACATTCCACATATTATTGAAGCTCTTAGTCAGATTAGACAAGTTCAGTATATGGTAGGTTTTCGAATGTATATTTTGGCGCGAAATAAAAAAAGTCCAACCTGTGCCTTGCGCATCTCTGCGATCGCCGTGAGGTCGCGGCGCCAAGTTCCCGTAGCTGCCTCCTCGATATCCGGCTGATCTTTGATCTCCGGTTGATCTTTGATCTCCGAGTGATCTCTGGTCTCCGACTCTTCTTTGATCTTTGCCGCAACATCGGCTACCGTAACCCGCCGTGGGGCGGCCCGACGCATCGCTTGGATACTGCAGCTGGTCAAACTTCGCAAAATCTGCAACAACTGTATATTTCCATTAACCTATCCCTTTTAAAATGTAATTATGGATTCCGTAAATCTAATAATTAAATCAATAAGAAAGTAACGTCTATTGTTCTTCTTCAAGCATTCTTCTGGTCCTTGAGGCCTTTCAATGTCATACAAACAAGGAATGGAAAACTATTATCTCTTCATCGTCGTCTCGCAAGCAAGAAACACACGCAACCTATACAGTGAATGAAACGAATAGAACAGAGTGTAACAAGCAAACTGCAAATACATACTACCAGAACAGGCGTTTCGGACTAACTTTATAACTTTAAAGATTTTCAATTTATAAAAAAAAACTATCTTGACAAAATGTCTGAAACACCTGCGCTTATTAGTTAACAGGCCAAGCTCATAGTCATAATGCTAATACAGCTCCAAGCCAACAAGTGTACAAACTACGAAAACAGACATGGCCGCAATAGACCGTCCTAACTAACAGTACAAACTGAGTATTTTGGTCCGCCGGTAGCGCCACATTTACACACCTAATATTAACGATATAAGCAACGAGTATACTGTAGCCGCTAAACAAAAAAGTAAAATGGAGGGAGAAATGAGGAGAAGGAAAAAAGACACTACAACAACAACAACCATTCCAGGAGAGGTATATCGCAAGCTGACGGGAAACAGTCAGAAATGGCTCTTTGGAGGAAAATGCACACAATGGTCGAACACACGCACATACACACACTATCAGAATTAGATCGATCGATTTCGTCATTATTCGTTTGAGGGAGTTTAGGCAAGGGGTACTGTAGCTATGATAGATCCGGCGAATGGTTGGCCGCAGCCATAAAGTATCCACATTCCCGGCTTTCTAGCGTACATCCTAGGATCACAGAAGTTGCGGTAGCGTAAGTAGTAGAGGCGGGCTGTTGCGTAGAGACTGAGTATCTCGAACGGTCGAACGGCGCGGGGTCCCGACGGGAAAAGCTCGGATTACGGTAGGCCGGCTATTTCATCTTGGCCCAGTGTACGAACGAGTGAATCGTGCGCACGGGGATGTTCCGGGCGTTGGCCTGAAATATTAGCTTTTGTTTTCCAGAAAAAAACATCAACCACTTCATCTTAAGCAGCCCTAAGGAGATGTATAACTAGCTGGTAGCATATGCATTTTAACAATTACAACCATTTTTAACAATTAACAATTTTTAACAATTCTAATTACAACCGAGCAAGCTGTTCACACGTACGATTACAACCTACATCTAACTGTGGGACAGCGCTTCCCTTTAGAGAGCCGATACTGTAGCCAGATTTTGGCTTAAAAATCCATTCTCAATACGCGTCACGTACGCGTCGCGGTTCGCCACTCGCTGTGCATTTTAAATGTTTGGTGCGCGTTGATTTAAACGGTCGTGGTTCAGTACTCTCCGTACTTCCCCACCTTGATGTTCATTCCCCGGTCGTCCGTAATCAACGCCAGTGCCCTGTGCAGCGGCTTTGCCGGCTCCAGATCAGCCGGGATTCCGGAAACGGGAATGCCGTCGGCGAACCGCACGCACGCCTCCAGAATGCGGTCGTCGTTGACCTGGAATTCGCCGTTCGTTAGCCAGCCGGGAGTCATTACGCGGGCTACGAATGGGCTACCGTAATCCGCAAACGCCTTGACCAACGCTCCTAGGAGCTGCTCCTGCGAATCCTATGGAAACCGAGTATCCTACCTTTCCTCTAACGCATAATAATAACCCGCAGTCAACCTATTATAGAAGCAAGCTTCATCGTACTGCATACCTTGTCACTGGCCAGCTCGACCTCCTCATTCAGAATGGCCATGGCCATCCGCACTCCCTTCGTCGTCAAAATGCCCATCTTCGGGTGCTTCTCCCGGGCCCGGTCCTTGAGCCAACTGTAATGGGGAGGTTACGGTATACCGTCCTGTAGGAGATCACCTGTTTCCATGCCATAGTGAAAGACAATTGAGCGATAAGGGGTGGTCTCCTTTTAGCAAAGTGAGAAATTATGCCAAGGTATAGTGAGAAAGCTTGGTTTTTGTTTAGAATAAGAGGACAATTTACGAGTTTTAAAAGCTTGATTTTGTATAGAAAATAAAGAGAATTTACCGTATCCCATGGGTTACGGTACTTTTCCTAACCTCAACGCGTCCTTCGCCGCGTGCATTACAATCTTCGCGTGCGTTCGGTCCACCGCCCGTTCGTCGCGACCCTGAATATGTGTGAAGTGAAGTGTGCAAATAAAAAATATTAATAAGCGGGAAAATTCAAATTCAAAAAAGAGCGGGAACGGCCGGCCACCAACCTGTGACAGGCCCACCAGCTCGTCCAGAACCGTCGTCGGCACGAGAATCGTAAATCTGAATAACTTATCGATTAACCTCTGAACTGTTGCATCTTTTACGCAAACTTCTAATTGAATTTCGAAGATACTGTCAATAACTCCCTGAAACCCCCCCCCCCCAATAAAATTAATAAACCCACCTATCAGCCTCCAGAATCCGCTTGACGATGTCGAGGAAGTCGACGTAGGTGTTGGTGTCGATGACGACGAACGAGGGGCGAACCACGACGAGACGACGGGAGGAGGACGAGGAGGAGGGCTGCAAGGGGAAGGCCATGCATGGGCTAGCGTTGTCCATACAAACAAGCCTTTTACATTCCCATCCTAACGTCCGACCGCGGTAAACTAAAGCATATTACTAGCAGTTGCGTCCGCAGTATAGCTGAAAAGGCAATGAAGACGCAAAAGGAGGCTAAAAATGAAAGAATACGGGCGCTTTTAGATCAAATTTCAGCTTTAATAAGAAGCTAGCCCTACCGGACTGAGACTCCTCTCGAGTCCCTCCTCCTCCTCCCTCTCCCTTCGTCTCTCCTCACTCTCCTCGTACACACTGCCGTCCATAAACCGATCCGTCGCCTCGAATCTGCAAAAGACCATCATAATTTCATATTCTTAAAACTCCAATCAAAGAAAAAAACCTTCAAAGCGCTATGCTGCGTCTACACTACTGTACTATTGATTTCAATATTACTTCATAAAAGGGATTACCGTACTCCCACTCAAGCCTCAACTCACCTCCTTCTGTCCATCGAATAGGCCAGAGCTACCGTACCCTCACCATCGAGAAACTGTGCCAGCCCGAGGATAGACCGTAACCGCACGTGAAGAGTCGGGTTCTGACAATAAGAATTATATCAGGTCTCACCACTAATAGACACTAGCAATGAGCAAAAGAGCTCAATACAATGACGAAACTTCGAATTTACCGTACCTGAGAAGTCGCGTCGAGAGCCCAGAACTTCGGCTGGGCGGGGAAGGCGGAGGTAAACGAGGCGAGGAAGAGGTTCTCGGGGAGAACCAGACGGGTCGACGGGTCTGCAATTTAGCAAATGAGATTAGGGGAAATAGCGAAACAGTATAACCTTTAAGATGTACGTCTAATTCTATTACCAAACAAGATTTCGCTAAAAAAAAAGGTCCGAGTGAACCAGGCTCTCACAAGGGTTCTGTTTTTGACGCTTTTCCTCACAATCAGTTATGTTGCAGGCTTCTACAACTACCGGGACATGCCTACGGAGCATGAAAACTGAAGCATAACCGTGCAAAAGCGTCAAAACGAGAGAACCCTGGTTCTCACCCGAAGTTTGGTCGTTTTCCGCGGCCGCTGCCAACCGCCCGTCCCTTTCCAACTGCTCTACCCGGTTTGCGACCTGAACCGACGTATAAGCCATTACGTATAATTTCATTAGTGCATCTGCGAAACGATTTCGCGTGAAATACTGGTGAAACATTCGATAGACGAACCTCGGCCAGATCCGACCACAGATTGAGGTCGTCCGCCGTTGCCTTGAGCAGCAAATCGAGCGGCCGCAGATCCGCCTTCAATTAGCAGCATTTTAGTTATTTAAATTCTTCAAAAAACTAGTCTTCATCCTACTGAAAACATTATATAATAAATGGTTGAAGAGGTCAATGCAATCTGGCCACCACACCGGCCCAGGTATACTGTATCTCTGCGGTCTCTCACAATCGCGCGCGCGCTCTCGCTCCTCTCTGACCGAATCTCGAAACCCTGTCTAACCTGTCCACTATAAGCAGCCGCGCCGACAGCTGACGTCATCCAGTCCGCGATTACGGTAATGGCAGGCAGAACGCTGAAAATAAATAAATTAATTAATCTTTTTGTGAAATTCTGTATGATTGTTCTTTTGTTGACAATGTTCAGAAACACAAGTCCAATAGAAAAAATTACAGTATACAAACGACCAACCGCAACGCGACCGCGTTGCTCGCGGCGTCAACGCGCGCGCCAAGCGTCGCGTCAACCGCCGGCCAGGCATCGCGCAGCGTGCGCAGCAGAACCGCGAGGAGCGTGAGGAGGGTGCGGACAGCGGTCGAGGAATGGACAGAGTACGTATCGGAGGACGAAGAGGTACTGGCTGGAAAGGGGGTTCGAATATTGGGGAAAAAAGCTTTTATTTTGGCTAAAGTCGAAAATTAGAGGAAGAAAGCTACATCGAAAAGGACTAAGATATA
Organism: Micoletzkya japonica; assembly: GCA_900490955.1. Classification (NCBI taxonomy): domain Eukaryota; kingdom Metazoa; phylum Nematoda; class Chromadorea; order Rhabditida; family Diplogasteridae; genus Micoletzkya; species Micoletzkya japonica. The sequence goes on from LS848736.1 coordinate 56,524, forward strand.
CTAATATCTACATAACATATACTGATATATGCGAAAACGACTAATATATACAGCACAGCTGTTTACCGCCCCCGCCCCCCACCCCCCCCCTTTCTCAGACAGCGATTGACCTCCCAAGAGGCTATGTTTCACTTGAAGTACATTAAACGCTCTGTTTGGCCAAATCGTTGAAGTGCAGGGGTTCCCCTTTCGCAACTTTATGTTACAGTATCTATCCCCCTCTAATCACCCCATCTATTTATAACAGCAACTATCCATTATTCTATTTAGAACCAATCTTCCATACCAGACCGATGGCTAGGGTCCAGGGTAGACATAGGTGGCCATGCCCTGGATTTACAGGCTACGGTCGTTGATTAGGAGAGCGATGCAACTGTGCAAGCTCGTCTGCTATCCTAGCTGGCAGTCCCAGCGAATTGGTTTGGTCACCGACTTCGAAGGTTTGGGCAAGCCGAGAAGTTATACCTAGCCTGCTACAACAAAAATCAAACGAAATCAACCCCCTGTCTCCCTACTATCCTTTGTCAATAGAGACAATGGACGTAACACTCTTCGCTTCCAAGACTTTTCCTGCACTCCAAATACTACTTGTGCCAAAAGAAGATGTGCGCTCTGTCCTAGATTAAATTGTTCCGATCGTGTCGTGTCTACCG
>LS852565.1:10359-35053 GCA_900490955.1 Micoletzkya japonica
AATCCCACTACAAAAACCACTACAACACCAAAGAAGAGCACAAAAAATGATGCAAGATCATTCCACTAGCCAGACTACGGTATCCTCAGTCCGCGATTCAGTTGGGTGTTATACCGTACTCGAGGTGTACCGGTTCAAACGCCTGCTGCGCATCAGCCCTTGACGATACTCAGCTTCTCGAATTTGCCATCCACCCCATCGCCGGAAGGGAGGCTCTCTTCACCATATCTTCTATGTCTGGTGGATTGCACAACGGACCGAAGAAGGATCATCAACCTACTGCTACGTTATGTTTAAAACCGATTACGGTTTTCATAAGGTTGGAAGGAGTGAATATGGGTAGGACAGATGTTCATACTGTCAAGAAGAATGTGCTTCCCTTCCTCCCTTATATACTTGACGGCGCGCCCCACCGTTCATGTATACATCGCCCCTCCATATATCAGCCCCTGCATACATCGTCGAGAAGCAATATATAAGGACGCCGTTTCTACCTCGAGGAATGAACCAGCTCCGGAGCAACTTCTACCTTCTACTTCCCCCTTCCCCTTTTCCCTTCATTTATCTTGTTGTATTTATGTCGCGAGATAAACTTATACCTTGCCACTCGCTTCGCATATCTCTACACGAAAACCCCGCTTAGGGATACGACCCACCGCGGTTTGTCTCTCCTACGGTTAGCCCATCCGCCGGGTAAAGCCTAGGGGGAGTACAGATCTTCATTAGGGAAGGGAATGGGAGGATGGGAAAGAGGAAATGGAAGGGAGGCAAAGAGAGTGAAAGACGGAAAGGGAAAATGAAGAGGAAAGGAAAGACGAGAATGGAGAGAGATGTGAAGGGACTACACGAACACAGATAACAATAAGGACAAGACGATTATCGAGGGGATACCTCGACCCCTCAGCCGCTAATTTCCTGCTGTCAGACTCGTGCCGACCAGTACGGGATTGCAAACCAGAGTCTGCTGCCTTATTCACCGCAAGACGGGTGACCGGAGGCCACTAGTCTCTTAGCTTCAAAGGGTAAGCAGAGTCCTGGCGACACTAATCAACAGGAAAAACAAGTGCAAACACGGCTAGCGAGAGAGAGAGGGACAGAGGTCACCTCCCTTCGCGAGGAACAGAGGGGCTATATGAGAAGAAAGGGGCTATATACTATAAATACTAAGCAGCCTATCAGGAAGATATACTTCCGTGATTGTTAGCAACATATGACAACAGTCAGCGAAGCTCCTGACAACAAGACAACGAGAGAAAACTTTCACCAGCTTTTTCTAAGCAACTACGAAGTTTCAGATTGTCTATTTCTTACTCGAAACTCACGACACTGACAGCTATTCAATGATATCAAAATGCATATGTTAGAAAGTTGTTTCAGGGGGCCTTTAAAAATGAAGAAAGAAATGAAGAAAAATATGGGAATGATTTCGAGAGTCTTTACTCACCATTATGTGATCAGCTCTGCTAATTATCTTGATCTATTTACAGTAAAGCCTTTCGCACCCACACGGAGTTGAACCCGCGGCTGCGAACACCAGTCAAATACTTTGCACTATACTATCGAAGCTACCACTCAACCCTGCTCATTCTATCGCGTCCACGCGAGCATATATATTTCTGTGTTTTATCGTGTGATGTATTTCCCCTTTGTATATTCGTAATGTTATATAATCCAAGAGGTTTCTTCGCATTTCCTCTCTATTCTAGTTCTCTTCCCACATTCATCACCACCCCCGATACTTGGTACAGATACAGATCATTGTAGACTCTCCCTCTTTCTCTTGTCCCTCACAGATATCCGCCCACATACTCCACCCCCACACTTTCTATCCCACACCGCCCCCTTGGCGTGGCAGAGTAACTATGAGTTGTCGTCCTGAGCGGCAGCTCCCCTCTAGCCCCTAAGGCTCTCTACTCTGCAACCCCTTGCCTCTAAGACACCCCAATTACCCATAAGGCACTTGCTTTCTGTACGAGCCGAGTGCTCCTCTCTCTCTCTGATTTCCCTCCCCATTCCGTTATTCAACAGTTCATCTCGTCGGTAGATAAATTAAGATCCCTTGTCTCCGACCCTTCACAGTAGTACCATCAGCACTCACTGAACCACCCTACTGGTGGTTACTACACATTCCCAACCGGATTGGCTTAGCCCATTTCGCTACAGTAAATTTGCAATCTAAATTCTTTTTTACACAAAGGCAATGAAACATACAAGAAAACATATAAGGGTGCATACAAAAACATTTATTTAAGTTTTCAACGTTCAATAGATCAACCAGAAAAGTTTTTCGTATTTGTGTACAAATATTTCTTGACGACAAAATGGTGCTAAGAATAGTTCATAGAATCAGATTCATAAAAGACAAAAAAATAATTAAACGTCCTGTTTACATATGTACTTTGTTTTTTCGAAGCGAAGCGTTACTTCGGCGTTTAACTATTGGTGGGACGGGCATAAACATAGGAGAAGAAGGGCTCCGGAACCTTCGGGAAGAAAACAGAACCATTACTTCAGCAAGCTTCTCAGGCACTGAGAATATGAGTGGTTTATTATTAAGGAAAAGTCTTGTCTATTGCCGCTCCAGTAGACCAATGCTGCGGACCAGCTAAACTGGTAATTTCTCATTAGTTGACGATACAGCTAACTTGTTCCACAGAGAAGAAAGTGCAAGCCAGAAGCTGTTTGAACAAAAGCAACTGATAAGTACACTATAATCCACTTATATGGGCATTCCTGAATTCCATAGCAACATAGATGTAATTTTGCAAATAACATACAATTGTGGTCAGAACGGTGACCAGCCATGAAACGCATATGCCTGAGAACATGGCAAAAACCATGGAAAGTGACGTAAGAGTTCCTTAATATATTGCTGAATATTAATATTGCCCGCTTGGATGCCTGTGAACGTTGGTGCAATAGTCAGCAGGCTTGTGTAGAAGCCACATAAACTACCAGCATACGTCGCTCCTTAGATATTAAGTTTTTTTCAGATAATGAGCTCAAATTCAAACCATATAGGATCAATATTGGCGCTGCCCATTCCGCGTTTTCACACGAAGGCAGGTATGCAAATAGCACAATAGCTATGGTTGCGCCGATTGAACCTATAATCCCTTTGCACCTGTTTTTTTAAATATTTCAAACCTCCTGTTTGAGTTAGCTTTGATGCATGAGACAGAGTAAGCAGTCCGTTCCTTGCTATGTAATCCGTCATGGGTCCATAAATGCACTTTCCTATCATCTGGGCAAGAAAAGGGAGGAGTGTGTAAACTCCGATCTATAAATAATATAAATAATTTCTCAAAAAAAACCGAACCATGTTAACGGGTAGTCCCAATTCTTCTTTCAGATAAGTTGGAAGGTAAGATTGCATGCACACTGTTGAATATCCAAACGAGAATGAACAAGTTATTATTGCATGAACAGGAGTGGAAGTGAAAATGCACTTGAAGGGCGAATCACGAAAAGAAAGCTTCTGAAAATTGTAATCTACAGGCTTTGTTACAGTTTTGCCTTTTTGGGAATGCTGACGGAGCGGTCGATAAACTTCTTCTCAGCTTCACTCGTCCACTGGCTGGTGTCGGGGGAGTCACTACCAAAGAAGATCCAGAGGAGTATGAATACGGCAGAAGAAGCTCCTTTATCATTGTTTGATCACTTTTTCGTTCATTGAATTTTATGAAAAACTATTTATGATTTGCTATATTTATATTTAGCGGCAACTCGTAGCACCTATTTAGTTACCTGAAACGTAGTAAATTGAAGGCCATCCTCCTAAGTGAGTTGAGCTGCACAGTTGAGCGGCAAGAAGTGAGGTAAAGCCAGCCGCTATCTGGAAAATCAGGCCTTTCATCGTTTACCTATCTCCTACACCAAGTTGTCCTAGTTTGTTTTATAGTCGCGAAAAGCGGAACGTATAATTCGTGATTCCGCCGCTATGGTGTTTGGCGAATTTTTCGCGCTTTGAAACGGTGCCATTTCATTCCAAGAAAAGATTTCAGAAACATGGATATGTTTTTGAAGTAACATCTAGACTTTCTCATGATATACACTATAAGCCGATTATATCGCCTTGAAAGGCACCGGAATCATCGCTACAGTCGGAACGATTATATCTTCCCTTTTCTCTACTATAACATCGGTCCGTATTTAAAGGTGGTGTAAACAGAAAAACATTAGAAACTCCCGCCACGAAGAGCCTGTACAGACTCAAATGATTACGGTAATGACAGCCAAGCCAAATATTCGAACAAACGCAATTTTCCGCAAACTATTCTACGGATGGCATACTGTATCGGGTCTAGAAAATTCTTCGCGCCGTTATTTTTTGAATTCCCTGTACATCAAGCAACTTTTCGCTCACGTTTTCTCAGCAATTTGAGAATTTTTTTTATTTTTACTGTGATTTTGTTTAGAATTAGCACCCTGAAATTACAAAAAGCATGCCTGATTAGTGCCTCAAAAATTCTATTTACACCACCTTTAAGGTGACCGCGTTACCTGCGTTCCACAAGTATAAATCGCAGCGATTGTGGTCTTCTCTTCCGTTGGGTACCATCTCGCAGCAATGCAATTCGTAGCAGGGATCAAAAAACTCTGCGAGCAGACAGTCAACAGCTCTTTTCAGTAATCCTATTTCGTGAATTGTTTCATGTCTTCCATGCCGTGCAAGGATTACTGAGAGTGTTGGCACAAATGTTTCACATTTACCTCCGCCATGCCAATTAGTACACGAGAAATGAAAAATGAAGTGTAAGAATCGGAAAGAAGTGGAGCGAGCAAGGTAAAGATTGTTGATATGACAAGAGAGGCTCAAAAATTAGCGTCCGCTTTAATGTCATATAACTTACCGTTCATCACAAAACCAGGTCCAAAATAATCGGCACAAGCACCAGAAAACAGAACTGTCACTATACGATTAACGATCCCTATAACGGAAGATAATATCTCTGTGTTCGAGTACAATGCTGTTCCGAGTTTGCAGCATTCATTGCGTGGTAAACGGCTTGGAAAAATCAAAAAAAGAAAGCCAGAAAGAATGAGTGATGTTCTTAATAATTCATAAGTTACCATAACTAACCTCAATAGCAAGTTCGTGAGCAGATTCAAAATCGCTCGTACTGCATTTAGACGAATGATTCGAAGGTGATTCTAGTTGTGTACTATTCACCATGCATACGATCGCTGTGCCTATTTCACACTTGTTCATAGTCTCCCTAGGTTCTTACTCAAGTTCATCCTATTTGCGCAACCCACATAAAGTCCGAGAAGAAGAAGAAAACCGATTCGAAGTCGATGAGACCGAAAGGAGAAGAGAGAGGGAGTCTTCTCCATGCGTCGAAGAAAGGAAAATGGGAGAGTGAAAGTGTTCCCTATAGAGCATGACCACGCCAGAGAGACATGTTAGCTATTAGCATAAATGTTGATCAGAAGAACATTTCGCCATGAAAATATTCCTTCTGCATCGTCTTGCTATTCAACATTCCTTGAAATTAATTATCTTGTTCTCCAACGACCGACCCCCATTTCGTCCCGTCCTTTCTTCCGCACCCGAAGGAGATGAATCATCTCTGATCTTGGCAACATTCTTTGAAATTAATTATCTTGTTCTCCAACGGCCGACCCCCATTTCATCCCGTCCTTTCTTCCGCACCCGAAGGCGATGTATCATCTCTGATCTTGGCCTTGCCTAAGTAGTCTTTGTCTTCCCCCGTCTCTCCCATTTTCATAGAAGGCTTATAATAAGATAATCATTGTTCTTTCAAACCACATGCAGAACAGAAGTACTTCGATAAAAAATAGCTCTTTTTAAACTATGTTTATTGAAACACGAGTAAAAGTCATAGAAGAAGTGCGATGGTCATTAGCTATTTGTTGAGATTGTTGGAGCTGCTTTCCCCGACTGAGAATAAACCAGTAAATAGTGCCAATAATCTCTGCAGGAACCTTTAATAGAATTAAATATTTTTAGGTTACAATATTTCATACCTTTCGATATTGCGGAGTTTGCATGAGTACTACGGTACAGAATGCAAGCGAGTTCAGCGTAAACAGTATCTGTACATTTAAATTTTAGCTCAAATTGAACGAAAAAGTCAAAAAAGAAAGGAAATTAATATGATAAACGTACAGTTGCCGAAATCCTTAAATAGGGAAAAAGAATATTCGGTATATATGTGAATGGGAAAGACAGGTTTGAGAAAAGCAATGCAAGGGGAAGAACACAGTCAAACAAGGCGAAAGGGCTCTAAATAATCAATTATGCGAACCGCAATGAGAATGACGTACCTGTACAAAGAAAACTCTTTGCACTAAGTTCTGCAGATACTGTGTTTTCTGCGAAAGGTTGCTTAGTCTCTGCAAATGAAGAAACTCCAATCACGCGTTGCCATTTCGCAGAGCACAGTAATAACATTGATAGGTCTCTTACCTTGTTACTAATCATTGTTCTTCGAATAGACTCAAAAATCAAGAACACGAATGGCACGAGAATTACAAGCGAAGATGCGAGAAGCAACATTTCTAGAACACTACCCGATTCTTGTAATGTATTTACTTTACCGTAGCGAAAAGGCCCAACTTCTCCAACATCATTTCCAAGAACTAAAAGCGAACCATTGAAGGGAAGGACCCACGAAAAGTCAGGAAGCTGTAAATAATATTCAGCGTTTCATAGTGAGGGCCTACCTTTAAAAGTTCTTGCTTACTCTCGCTCTCTATGTCAAACACGAAGAATCCAACAATGTTAGAGGCTAGGATCATTCCGAATATTACATTAACTATAATTTGTGTGCTGCAAGGGTCAAGCTACAGTCAAGCTAGTAAATTTGCGCCCAAATTTGAAACTTTCCACACTTTTGCCATAAGTCGTTTCAAAATGGTCGTAGGAAGTTCTAGTCGGTCTCATTCGATTACTCATGGCAAGATATATTTTTGTGTCAAATTTGATAAGATCGGATTATTTTGAAGGTCAAACACTTTTTTATTTCTACCTCTCTGTCCCAATTTTTGCATATGCACGTGTACCCTCCGCGCTCTTCTCTTTTCCTCCGTATGTTTTTTGCTCAGATTTGATAGACATATCGTACAGCGAGGATATTTCAAATCGGATGGAACATTATGTCACATTATGGCACATGTTTTGCCATCCAGGGGTTAAACGCCAGCCCCCGTATTAATTGCCTATGTAGCTGCAGCTACAGCTCGAGCTACAAGAATTAAGTATTTAATTATCCGCAAATGATCTGAAAGAGACTGAAGCTATCATTCTTTCTACGTTGTATCTCTCTAGCGGTGGAAATCTTCACCTATTGATCACAGCCCTTTTCGCAGATGCAAACATGTATTAAAAACAAGAAAAATAAAGAAATTCATTACTTAAAAGGAAAGACTTACTGTGTAACCTTAACTCCATCGAAACATTGTTTAACATGGGTTCATAACTATCTTCGCAAGAAATGTCTGGCCGACCTCTCACGATGAGAACAAGGTATGAAATGAGCAACGGAAGAGCGAGTTTGAGACGGCCCGCCCGGAAAAAAGCGGAAAATAATGAAGAGAGACTCGCGTGGAGACTCGCAAAGCAGAGGAAGAGAAATAGTATGGCTTTCGGTTAGACGCAGAGTCAACCTAAGGTCAGAAAAGTGACACTATGGTTCATAGTGTCATTTTCCTAACCTGAGGTGGTTCCTGCGTCTCTTCTAATCTTTCGCTCTCTCGCTCTCTCTGACCTCGGGTTATTTTTATGACCTGAGGTCGAGCTAACTTTTTGACCTGAGGTTACTGCCATTTTCTTTTTTTCCAAAGCAAAAATGCATTGTACAAATCAGGGCAATTAATACGGGGGCAGATTTGAGGGCTTTAACACATACCATTCGATTCGTCGTGAGTTTTCACCTACTAGGGCACTAATTAGCGATTCCCAATGATTATTTTATCGTTTTATCGGTGTTTGAAAACAACAATGTCGGGCAGCAGTCTGTCTGCCTAGATACCTAGTTCGTAGATCACTGGCTGGAGAAGGACCTCTGCGCAGCATTATGCTCATTTTCAAGACCGATTAAACACATTCAAAATGCAAATTTAGGCTTCTAGAGAAATCTGGTAGGTAAAATAGCATGACGAATCGAATGGTATGTGTTAGAGAAAACCTCAAATCTGGCGTTTAACCCCTGGGTAGCAAAACATGTGCCATAATGTGCCATCCGATCCGAAATATCCTCGCTGTACGATATATATCCAGTCGTGGGGAATCCAGTCGACCGACTTGAACGCTGTACGATCATTTTGAGCCGACTTACGGCACATCTGGAGGAAGTGGGGAAAGTTTCAAATTTAAGTGCAATATACAAAAAAAGTCCCACCTCGTTTTCCAATACCAAAACGTGCCAGGTAAAGATATTCCCTGCCTGACTCTCATTATGACTATTTGAAATGTAAAGATAAAAAGAACAACACAAATTGAAAGTATGCCCTGCGTTTTTTGTTGAACAGCATGAATGATACATTATGCTACAAGCAAGACTGGGCCGTTTGCTTTCGGATTGCAGATAAATCCTGTGCAACTTATGCATGGAAGAGGAACCAGAGGATAGAAACGATAGAGTAGGCTCCAGTATACATCTTGGCAAAGTCTTGTTACCTTTCATTAAAGCTAAATTAAAATGTGCACAACAAACTGTTATTACCTGAGTAATGACGTATATTATTCGCAGGTCCTTTGGCATAAAATTAGACTTACTAATCATTAGATAAAACATAAACGGATGCATGAATACCACTGTGAGTACGCCATGTGTAAATAATAACCTGCGCGAAATGTTAAGTGTATTTCAAAACGTAAGAAAAAGTTCAACCTGTCGCTGATCCAAACAAAGTGATAGTCCCGGTCTATATGAAGATTAAATCTCAATTCGCTCATATGCTATCTTAAAGGAATTGTTAGTCTGGTCGTACCGTTGAAATAGTTCGACTAATCAAATATGCGAGCTTTCACATGCGGACAGATGAATGTAGTTCGATAAGAAAATAACGCTCAAACATGGATAGAGTAAAGCTAAAGAAACGCTTCCTTCAGAAATCAGTGCAAATTATAAGAAATATCAGAAATAGCGGAAGCCAGTTTGGATTTTCACGAACTGGATTTAGTAGACAAGCCAACCAAACGGAATCATTACACTGGTAAGAAAAAACTCCCTCGGAAAGAAAAAAATTCATACTTTTTTTTATTTTTTAGTATTTTTATGTTTCTTATTGTTTTTAAAGGTAAAGTACAGTTTTATTGCGACTGGGTTGAAAGTGAAATATGTCTGAAATTTCTGTTTTGTAAATTATCTGAAAAAAAATTTCTCATCTCTAGCCAACGCGTCTCTCTCTCTCTCTCTCTCTCTATATATATATATATATATATATATATATATATATATATATATATATAAATATATATATATATATATATATATATATATATATATATATATATATATATATATATATATATAATACAGGGGCCTAAAACGTTCCTAAAATTAAGGGATCCGAAAGAAATTAACGAGTATAAATTTACGGGCCTCAAAATAAAACGTGTGTTTTTAGAAGAGGTCTACTCTTTCGAGTGGCTTTATTCCCTTATATATAATCCTAATTTTGTTATACATCTGCTACTGGTAGATATTAGCAGGTGTGAGAGGCATCAGTTCGGATCCCTGTGCGGTTGCATTATTAGTGAAAAATTTCCGTCATCAATCTCTTTCCTACTTTGTGTGGACACCACTTCGCTCTCTCACCGGAAGTAGGAATGAGACAACTGAGAAAACATGATCTTCAACCATATCTCTTCAGTTGTTGAAGCATCTTCCAATTTGTTTCGTTTAGAAAAGCTTTGTAAAAACTCTACCCCTATTTATGGTCAAGCGCGGTCCATATTGATTTAGTATTTTCTTCAATTTTTGGTATTCGTACAATGCACGTCAGCATCTCGGTGAAGCAGCCTGGTGAACTAGTTGAAAAGCGGGTTCTTAAGTTCCTAAATAGAGAAACAGCTTTGGGGTGGCATATTCCAGTAATATTCCAGCGTAACGGATAACATACACTGACGCTGTGTATGCCGTTATCTTAGGTTGAGACGACTTGGGTAGAGTCTTTATCTGGAGGAGCTCTCACACTCGACCATCTCGGCGCAGAGGAGAGGGACTAACTAACAACAAACGGTCCAGCTGGCCTCCCTCTCATCTCCATCATCTTCATATGGAGAGGAGAGAGAGGTCACAAGAGACGATGGCAAACACTATGAGTAGATTCAAAAAATAAATACATGCAATTCTTTAGATGCAACTACAGTATGCATTCCAATAAGTGGAATAAATAAAAAAAGTTTGACTTGGTTTTTTATCTTAAGCTTTTGAGTCCGTATATGTTTTTCACAACGAGAACTACTAATTCAACATACCTGTCAGTAACCTACCTTTAGAATACCTGTCATTAATCCATACGAAGTAAAAATCCTTGTCATTACTTAACCCAAACCGAAAACTATTCATACTTAGTTCTTTTTTTCTTATAAATAAGATCCAATAAATAAATCTGATGTGCAGTTAAGTAGGGAAAATGCATTGGTGCAGGAACCTGACTTTCTTGCTTCTCGCTTCTTTTCACCTGTCTTCAGAAGAAGAATCATTCATTTTGAGAAAGCATACTATTATTGCAGATGATGTTTTAATTTTAAGAAAAATAGAGAAACAACCCTGGTACGAATTTCCCCAGCTTTAAAGGGTCCCTCTGACCATGTAATTCATTTCATGAGATAACCGATTCAATAATTCAATTCAATTTATTCCAATCTCAAGGCGTGGGCCAGTTGGGTGCTTTGGGATAGGAAGAGGTCGTTATCTTCTCGTATCGCAGCCATCCACCGAGTCCCAAATGCTTCACTCATATCATCTCTCCACCTTCTTTTGGGTCTTCCTCGCCTTCTTAGAGATTCCTTGGGTTGCCATTCCGTCATTCTTTTCGCCCATCTCTCTCCTTCCATGGTAGTAACCCTCTTCGCCCACATCCACTTCCTCTTCATGGCCAAGACCCTCACATCCTCCAGAGGGACTTTCCTTGTCAGCCAACCATTCGTTCTCCTGTCCAGTAGAGTAGTCCCTACCATTCTTCTCATCATTGCTCTTTGGATGGTCACAAGTGTTTGACGATCTTGTAGACGAGTTGACCAGCATTAAGATCCGTATAACCGATTACGACCGGTTAATTGATTGTGAGAGACAAGAGAGGAATGAAGGGACCACGAGAGTAATGCTTGCGCAGCATTTTCTCAGTAACGGCAAAGTTTCAAATAAAAAGGAGAGGAAACGAGCTCTCAGGAGATTGATAACTATCTCATAACGTAAATGATAGATATTGAGTGGAGGCGCCTTTAACTGCAGGTATAGCTGATCTGCTGAATGCGTTCAGGCTTTATAACCGAACTAAGTAGATTTAACGTCAAGTTCACAATTCTTTGTAGCTTCAGCCGCATGGCTAATCACCGAAATTTCACCGAAATTTCGCTGCTGGCCAACTTCCTCTATGGGGGAAGTGAAGATAAAGTGTGGCGTTTTAAATGACTTCAGTATGCCAGCGGTAGTGCACTTTGTCGATGGACAGATAGATCAATGCGTCTTCACAAGGAAATCTAAACTCCTCTCACGAACAATTAATCTCGAGATAATTTCGAGACTCACTCTCCACTGATCTACCGGTCGACCGCAAAAGGGAGGACGGGGTAAATTAGAATAAGTTTCGCGGGCCCCGCTCATTGGAGCAGATGGGGTGATGGGTAAGGAAGGATCGGGATTGAGCAGTTGCCTCGATAGTATAGAGGTAAAGTAGTCGACTGGTGTTCGGCAGCCGCGGGTTCTAATCCCCATGGCTGCAAAAGGTTTGCTGGTGATACCCAAAAATAGGTAGAGATTATTTGCAGATTTTCTTATCACATAATGACGAGCTCCGTCTTGAAATGGGCAAATAATCTCGAGATAATTTCTTTTTTTTCATGAGGCGGCATGTCTTCTCTTGATTTTCCTAAATTCCGCTGGTAAATTCGACGAGAAAACGAAAGGAAACGTGAGATTTTTTAGCTGTGCTGAAGCGTCTTTATAGGATATAAAATTTTCGCGTTTTTTTTTAAAACATTTTTTCTGTTTAATACTTAAGGCGATGTTTTGATTTAGTTATTTCGACGGTAATCCTTGCGTATCCGAATGAGTGAACAAGGAAAAAGTGAAAGAGAGAAAAGTACATGCGTCCTTAGCTATGGGGGTGAAGAGACGAAAGGGAAGGTAAAGAGAGATTTGACATGCGCCTCCTACACATATCATTCAGACGCTTCTCACTCCGTTGGGGACCAGAGGACGCTACAATATTTATTATTGTTAATCTCGCATTCCGGGAAGTCACACTAGCGTCTCGTCAAGGTAAATATATCCCCCGTACATCTTTCATCCCTAATCCTGCTGACACTAGAACCTCCTATAGATACCACGTATTTTCCTACTACCGTCTGTTATTCCATTCCTGTTCGTTATGGCACGATACGGTTGTCACGGTTGTCATTTTTGACATCTGACAGTCATTGGCAATCATAAACCGGCAATTGTACCATTGAAAGTCTTCTACCGATGCCTCTTCCCTCAAATTCAACTGAGCTTCTAATAAGGCGATTCTACAGCATCCAAAGTAAGCATGGTACTTGGCCGAGGATGTTCAAAATAATAGGTCCTATAAACTTTTCCTTCGATGCTGTAGCTCTAATTGTCATCTTCAAGACCACATATCGGATCAATCCGACATATCGAATGTATCATCTCGTACTGCAGGTTGAAATTTGTTTTAAGCTCGTACATAAATCATTATATGGATATGAAAAACCCATATAAAAATTTCGATGTCTTCGACATTTTCAAAGGCACAGCTAGCCGTACACAATAAACAATAGCTATGTGGGAAAAGGTTTTGTTTTGAAATAATTGTACTAGGGTGCCTATTTATTATTTTTAAAAAATTGTTCAGTGTTTCGCAGTATCGTTCGATCTCTACCTCTACATCGGGCAACCCGTTGTCCTCGCAGCAGATCGGTCCTTCTATCTGCTCAACGCCTCAGTTGTGCGCAGTATGCTCTGTTATCTGGTTAGTTTTTTATCCTTTTTGCAGTGTAGAAAATCTTCAAGACACAGGACTTAACATATACGACATTCAGATGTTTGGAATATATTCTCTTTCTCAATTGTTCGGATGCTATGGCGCGTGCTTTCTCTACAGATATCAAGTTTGAACTTTTCCATGGTCAAGATATCGCGTGATGCTTTTGTTCGCAAAGAAAATTGCTTTGCACGTGCGAGATGAGCAAGCTAAGATACGCTCATTGCCAGGCTGTTTTCTCGCACACCGATAAACAATTTTCTACGTATCAGTACTATTCAATCATAGCGGCAATTAACGGAGGATTCTATGTCGTTGTTATCATAGCATACTGGGTGGTGAAGAGGTCAATGACTACGGGAGATGTGAGATAATTACTATATATAATCTTAAACCGTTCAACAGCAATTAGGTGCTTTCGAATTCGCTGTGTTAATTAGGCTCCATTTAACTCCATTCAACGAATGCCTAAGTACACAATAAATCATCAATCAGAGCGAATATGAAAGCAAAGCGGAGATCAAAGACCTTAATTTGCACTTTTCGAGAGCCTTCCCGAAGACCATAATTGGTTACGGACGAAGGAATACGGATCTACCATTAACTTGGACATTTTATCACTGTTTGCTGTGTTTGGTAAATATATTTCATTATTATAAGCAGAGTGCATTCCATTTCAGTTGGTGGAAGTATCGGGTTCTTTATAATTTTCTTTTATATTTGGCTTGTATGCAAAATGCTGCAAGGTATACACAGAATGTCAACAGGCAGTAAGGCAACGAAGAGGTTGAAATCTAAAGTCAGGATTGAATGCAAATACTTTGCAGAAATCATGAAGTTGCTTTGCGCTCACTTGCAATGCAGGTATTTTTCTACAAATCCTACAGACTTTAAAATTTAAAAAAATAACTAGCAAAACATAAAACTAGAAATATTATCTGTACTGGCTTGCTTGCATCAATTGCTCCTTATTGCGAGAGTGCTCTAGTTCAGATGTCTTTTCCTTCGTTATGCTATGCGATTCCCGAGATCTTTCATATTGCCGTCATGTTTTTGTCTTCTCTCTTCGACTACGACGGCGACTCAGTTTTCATGAGCGGTAAACAGCAATTGGTTAGACGCGGACAACGCGCCCACGAATACGGAACTGACGATATGACCAGACAAAAAGAGACTGTAGTTGGGAAGTATTCGATTTCTCCATGGGCAGTATTGATCGACCTTCTTGCAGACATCTCTGCTGCCCTGTTTTGTGCGTTGAATCTCCATGGGATGCTCACGTCTCTCACGTGTATTCTCGTTTCGCCTGTCCATCGTCGCACTCTTCTCTCGCTGCTTTCCGTCAGCTCTTCAACTATTAACTTGCACAATAATGGGATTGAATCGAGTATGGCGAAGAGTAAGAGGACTGTCAAATTTTAGAAGGATAAATGATAACGAAAATAAAAGATCTCAATATGAAACATGCAACTTTAAAAACTAACGTTATAGCGTAATTTTTTCTCTGGATTTTTATTTAAAATGGCGTTTATTTTGAAAGCTGATATACATTTTATTTAACGCAGCAGCCTCACAATTTGTTAATTCGATATTTAAGAGATCTCGGCAATAAAGTTGCAGTTTTCAGCTCACGAAGATTGTTGTGCACGTAAATGTCACCACTACCTTTGTGAGGTTTCATATGTAATCAAATGTTCCCCGTCTAATATGAAATGCAATAAGTCTTATGATGCTTATGTTAACCATTAATCAATAATAAATAGTCCACGTCTGTTGTATAGCGGAAAATAAGACGAACCCTCCTGTGAGGAAATGCAGCAGGGAGAGAAAAGCTTATTTGAATCTTTATTATTGTTCTCCAATATAGTTGTGAATTTAAAAAATATAAGCTACTTATGTACAATTATATTTTTTCTTCAATAATTTCTCATCCATCACCGTTCTCAAATCTTTCTGCATACCATTTCATCTCCCTGAAAAACATTCGCGACGAAATTTCTTAGCGGCACCATCGGGGGTATTGGTCCGTTCAATCGGGATACGGTTGTTGTTGGCATCCTCCTCTCCGTATGCGAAAACATTACAGGAAGAAACAAAAAGGACGGCCTTTTTGGGATCGAGGACTCAACTGGGACGATCAACTCCCAGGCGCTTCATGGTTATTATCTTCGACGGCTCAGACCATTCCGCTCTATCGTCGGATTACTTTGCCTTCTCGATACAGATCTACTGCCGCGCGATTAATACCCCTCGGCGACCGGTCAGCGGCCGTCGAAAGTTCGGCATTAATTGGGCAACGGGGTCGCGAACTTTCCCATGTATAAGCATAGGAGTTCGCAGTTATTTCCGACTTCCCCCCGAAAGGTCGCCGACCGGCCGCCGACCAAAATAGGTGAAAGATCGGTGACCGGTTAAAGAGAGGCGAGAGAGCATGCGATTTGGATAGAGCGAAAAGAGCATATCCGATGGTGCTCTTTTCGCTCTCTCACTCTACATTACGAATGTTTAACTTTTGTTACCCTATTTTAACTTTATAGGGTTGTTAACAATACAAATCTTGGAATTAGATCCTAATTCTTAGCGTATGCTGACGCATCAATTGCGCTGATTCCAAAAATATAGAATTCGTACACATTTTATTGAGATAAAGTATGAAAGGCAAAATCTGCAAAAACAATTTTCACAGAGGTGGAGTCAAAACCGCAATGTGAAAATACCAAGTAACACGCATACCTATTGCGCCATACAAGATATATCTTGCTGACGCTACATCCCCCTCACGGTCCTCTCCCTTCCCATAGCCGAAAGTTGACCAATCTCTCCCGAATTTCTGCCCAACCCGCGCGACCTGCCAGCGAAAGATCGCTGAGAAGTCGGTGAACTTAGGGGGATTAATCGCGCGGCTGAATGTTTCTGACCATAACCTGTCCCGACCTTAAACCAGATAATCAACGTTTTCTGAAGGTAAGACTTCCTCAGCCTTGTGAAGCATCGAGTGTAGCCAGATGTCAGCATTAGTGGATGTTACAGTAATATGTAAGAGGTCGACAGAGAGCTTGGGGCAGTGTCTTCCAACCAGATCGCATATTACTTTTTGCACTATTCTTCCCAGGAATTGTGAGTGTTCGAAATTTTTGAAATTTTGGAATATCCTTAAGTTTTTGCGTATGAAATGTAAATGGGTTTGATGAAGCTTCAAACTCAATTTTTGTAAAAGAAATTTTATAAAAAAAACCCTTAACAGCTGAATATTTACAAGGATGGCACATATTCCTGTTATACCACCTGCAGTCTGATTTTCCCGTTCGCTCTTCCTTCCCGTGGTCTCTCTTGACCGAGCGAAAGTTCATTGCCAACAAAGAAGTGGCGGCCCATGCACAGCTAGAGTCTCCGTCCTCTTCGCAGTACTTGAGATTGTCCACTTCACAGATCATATGAGCGTCTCCCTATTTATATCGTTCCTGTCTGTTTTAGCTTTTTCCAACGTTAACTCTTCGAATGTTATGTTAGTACAAATATTGAGTAAAGAATATCTCCATTCATTAAATTCACCTTTATTAACGTCATATTGCACGTATATACGTACAACGAAAAAAGCATGGTACATGACGACTCCGCGATAAACACATCGTTTCTCTAAATAAGCCAGCTAAACAAAACATTTCAGTCTATTATTCTATCAGTGATTCACACTCCGCCTCCGTTATGACAATGTCTTCGGGCGGAAATACCCATTGGCTTTGCATGTTGCAAATGAGCGTCTTCTGTGCCACACCATCAACATCGCCGTCGTCACCATCCGACGTCACTCCCATTCCTCCGCCGTTCCACTCAAATAATTATATTAGTATTTTATTAAAGGAGCCGACCCACGAGTACGGTTTCATTTGAATTCCCGCGCTATCCTGATATTGCAATTTAGGCCTTTCCGCTCATCTTTTCTTATAGTTATTTTTCTTAAAATGATCGGGACAATATGAAAAATCGTTTTGTCAATGAATCAGAGCTGTCTCTCATCTCAATCAGCTAATATACCAGATTTTGTGAAAAGCGCATTACTCTCTGCTTCTTCAGTACTCCGCGGAGAGTGAATCAAATCGCGTAAGATTCGGAATACCCGATCAGGGAATTAGGTCTAATGAATGACGTAAAGAGCGAATATGTTAAAAAACTCGTGGTACGGCTCCTTTAAAAAATAATGCTTCTCATAACAAAATCGAATATCTATTGAAATAAAACTTACTATCTACCCTCTAAGTTCCTATCTTCCCTCTACTCACAGCAATATTAGCCATCTGTCCGTCGCACATAAACGTTCTCGTAGAGCATCCACCGCTAGTTCCGAGCACATCAGACGCCATTGCATGCGCGCCGGGATCAGCAGTAGATATGGTTATGCTAGCCATGGTGCATGAGGTGCATGGAGAACTTGTTGCTTAACGAACCGCAATGAATACTAGAGTTCCGCTAAGCACTCGCCGAAAGAAACTAATTAACCTTGAATAAAACCTCAATGTTACCAATAACACTTTTGCCCTCGCGACTCCCCAATCACTTGAATCGAATGAAATGTCGTTGGGAGTCGCCTCTCCAAAGCAACCTCATTCGCTCTCTCTCTCCGGCAAAAATGACGGCGATAATGAATGAAAGAGGTATGCATCCCCTCCTTTATCCACATTTAGATAAAAATTATTTGGATCAATAAGTGGATTGAGATGTTTTTGGTGGTTTCTTTCAAAAAAACGTTGCATAGATATTTGAATAAAATCTCCTCATTTCTTTGGAGAGGGGCATATCATTTTTATTTCTTTGCGAGTCGATAGCGGTTCTCTAATGGATACAGATGAATAGGATAGACAAACTGTGCAATTAGCGAAAAGGATATCTTACGATTTGATGGCACGCAAGCATCTGAGGGAATGGCTGCGATTAACGAAATGAAGACACTGATCATTTCTTCGTACTTATTACCTTAATGCTCAACTTTATTCAGGTAATAGATTGGGCAACAGCTAAAGGAAAAATCTCTAAAAGAACGCATGAGATATCGCAGAAAATGGGAGTAACAAAGAGAGTCCGCTTTCACTGCGCAAGGAGAATATCTCTCCGCTTAAAACATGTTCCATTTCTCCTCCTCAAGAGGTGTTCTCTAGCGTTTATTCCTTTGCACAAGCATGTTTCTTTGAAAAGAATTTATTGCATCAATCGGTAAATATTCACAATAAGTATCCAACATAATGGTCAGAGTGCAGCTCGTTACTTCAGCTTGAATACCACATTTGTCGTCTGAAAGGCTCAGATATCATATGCATAGTTTTGGTAATTGTTTTGCACCACACATATAAATAACCAGTCGAAATAACCAGCATGACATCTAAATAAAATAGTGTGCAAAAAGCCCTTAATTAATTAGATAGATAGATTTTATGCGACTTCACAAGGAAATGCAGTGCAAAGGTGAAAAGAAGAAAATTATAAGGATAATTATAATTATAGTGTAAGAAGGAGATAGATAGAGAAATTACAATGACTTAGCAAAGTTCGAGTCAATAATACAAGCCTATGGATTCACCAGGAGTCTCGCATTATTATTGAAGGCGCATTATTATTAGCTCACCATAGTGATGTATTCTTCGTAGCCGATCGTTATAACTCCGGTGCGGCTTGCATCTTTTTCCCTGCAAAATAAACAAAACGATTTAGTGAATACGTTCTCGCTCACATTTTGGCTCATAGCATGTCTAGCATAATTCCATTATTGGCTATCCTTAGATTTGCTTTGTGATTACCCGAATGCGGCTGTAAGTGTCTGCAGCACAATACAGAGCTGAATGAAATCGTCAAAGTTGACGCGTCCGGTGTGAAGTCGATCGAACTTGGTCAGAAGAGTACTGATGGTCTGGGCGGACAGTCGGTAGCCTGCACTCGTCACAGTCCACTTAGAGAAAAGTACGCTTATCTTGAAGATCTCTTGGCAGACCAGGAAACGGAAAGAATGCATACCAAAGCGCATGAGGGCATTCGTGAGTTCTCCTCTGTCGATGTTGCCGGATCTATCGGTATCGAAGCTACGGAAGCAGGTAATCCAGTCTTGGATGTACTTCCACAAGGCCTTAGACCATTGACAGTGTTCTCTTTTCATGATCTTAGTCTGTGATATCTAATTGTAAGTAATTAAAGGTGTTGTAAATAAAATTTTTGAGGAATTCATCAGGCCTGCTTTTCGTGATTTGGGTATCTAATTCTAGACAAAATTGTAGTAAAACTTAAAAATATTAGCAAATTGTTGAGATAACGTGTGCTGAAAGTTGCTTGATGTACAAGGAATTCAAAAAATAAAGGCGCGAACAATTATTTACACCCGGTACAGTATGCCATCCGGAGTATAGTTTGCAGAAAATCGCGTTTGGTCGAATGTTTGGCTTGGCTGTCATTACCGTAATCTATTCAGTCTGTACAGGCTATTCGTGGCGGGAGTTTCTAATGTTGTCTGTTTACACCACCTTTAATGATTCTCAAACTTGTATGCCAATATGGCCAATATGCATACCTGAAACTCGGCGAAGCTCACAGCTCCGTTGCGGTCAGAGTCAAACATGCCTGATTTTGAGAGATGCTTGATATATGAATTTGGTTACACACCGATCAAAAGTCTGCAAGTTTCCGGGTTGAATGCTGTGTTAGTTCCGTTGGAAAGCGCTTTCTGAAAGATACTTTTTCAACGCTTGATCCTGTGAGGTACCTGTAGTTCTAGTGCTGAAATGAAGCCGGATCCGTCTCTGTCCACTCCGCGAAAGATTTCGTTCAAATTGGGTTGCAGTCCGAGCATGCCAAGAACTGCAATAAAGTGGGTGCTAAACACCCTTACGTCTATTCTACGTTGTGGTTAGATAGTAAGTAAAGTAAAGCAGAAATAGGAAAAGAAATGGAAATAGGAAAATGAAAGGACGGGTTTCTTTCCAGAAAGCTGTTCAGTAAGAATTGTATAGGAGGGAAAAGAGAAATACCACAGTGAATCACGCTAGTGACTAATCTCGATTGTCTTTATCACAAAGGAAAAGGAAGAATTAAAGTGAGCAATCAATGATGACAACCACGAATGTGAAAAGTTGGGTTAAGGCATAAAGTAATAAATTAAATTCGAAATTTTTAAGATATGTTTATTGGAAGTCTGTTCTCGAATTCTGCCGTGCTTAGATTACTAACGGAAACTAGGGACAACGACAAGTGTAGAACATTAACATAGGAAAAATTAATAAAACGATCTTACTCCTGGAAAGGCCGTATTGGGAAGGACCCGTACACAAAGTCCCCCACAAACCGGAGTGTCTTCCTTGCAAAAATTTCAAAAGTTACCCCGTCCAAACGGCGAAATAATTATGCTCATGCCATTCCTTCGGGAAGCCTGCGGGAAGTATTGCATAGGAGAGACTAATATCGATTGTCTTTATCAACACAAAAAAAAAGAAATTATGACAACGGTGAAAGCAAAAAGTTGGAAAAGGCAAAAAGAAACAGTAGATGACATTTGAAGGGCAAGTTTAGAAGAAAAACAGCCTTTTCTCGAGTGGTCCTATGTTATGATGCTTGAAGTTATATATGAAGGAAAACAACATATAAGACTTATCATAATCATAGTAGTACACAGTATGATTTTCGAAAGTGGCGACGTATTCACTGTCTTCGATTTCCACCATTTGAGCTCCAAAACGTGTGAAGAGAACAGAATCAATTGCCTCTCGTCTGACGTTCTTAAGAGCGAAGAAGACTCCACCGCAATCATGTGATGAACTTCGGTAATACTGCAAGTGGTTTGATATTATAATTGCATTTTAGATACTTAGAAGCATTTCTAATGATCCATGCCAATTACCAACCTCGATCATCTTGACAACTGTATCTGGATTGAATCCTATGCAAATATTGCACGTTGACAGTATGGGTATGTGATCGAGCAGACTGATGAATTCGTTCTCGTCTATCTCCACTTCTTCGAATACATTATCGTTCCCTTCCTTCTAAAAAGGCATAGCTAACACTTTTCTCATCGAAGCAATAAAATAATGCAAACCTCGAAGCGGAAATGTAATTTTGCGGGTCCTCGCGAGCTCATCTGTTTGAGAAAAGTAATCGGACTATCTGTTTCCTTAATCGTCATTGCAATCGTTGCTCGTTCATAGCGAGCACCTTCCACCATGAATCGAGAACTGCAATCACAGAATTAATAGAAAAAAGTGTGAGTCAGTTGCAGAGCATTCAGTTCCCAACTTACATAGGGTTCGATACGTCCATAGCCTGCATTTGAATTTTACTAATAGACATGGTTCGCAAGGCACTTTTCATATCTTCAGAGCAACAAGCCATGTCAACCTGAAATACATAATGTGTTCTATGTAACCTTATTTATGATAAAGGAATGGAATACAATGTAAGATTAGTACCTCAGAGATCTTGAGGATGTCTACCCTCGCGTTATCGATTAACCTCTGGATATTTGGAGTCTGAAAGAGTATTTTTTTAATATTTAATGTAATATTGAAAAAGTTCTCCATAAATACGTTTCGCTGACCATGTAAACTGTTAGCCACTTATTCATCGTAACCTACACTGACGTCCAGTTTTTTTTCCTGAATAATATCGCAAAAACTTACAGAAGTTTTGAAAGTTCGTTTTTCGTTCCCAATCTCCACCGTCAGCTCTCCCTTCGTTAGCGTCACCGTAGTGAAGTAGTGCGAGACAAGATCGTCAGCATCGCGCAATCTGATAAGTGTTATAAATGTTATTTCACCCTAGGATGGACGAGTTTACCGTTAAGCTAGTAAGTTGTGGGCCGTGTTTGAAACACTTGAAACAAGGCCATATCTCGTCTGGGAAAGGTCGTACAGAGTTCTGGTTGGAATTTTTGGAATCCTCAGGACGAAATCTATTTGTGTATCAAGTTTGGTAATTATTCATCAAGCTTAAAGACCTTTAAAACGTAAAAATGTGGCATTGCAGAGGTTCGAACAAGGATGGCGAGAATTTCATTCATTTAAAGGTGGTGTAAACAGATTTTTTGAGGCACTAATCAGGCCTGTTTTTTGTGATTTTAGGGTGCTAATTCAAAACAAAATTATACTAAAAATTAAAAATATTCCCAAATTGCTGAGAAAGCAAGAGCGAAAAGTTGCTTGATGTACAGGAAATTCAAAAAATAACGGCGCCAAAAATTACTTAGACCCGATACAGTATGCCATCCGTAGAATAGTTTGCGGGAAATTGCGTTTGGTCGAATGTTTGGCTTGGCTGTCATCACCGTAATGTCATGAGTTTGTACAGGCTCTTCGTGGCGGGAGTTTCTAATGTTGTTCTGTTTACACCACCTTTAAGAGTAAAAGCCGTTTTAACTGGTTTAGAGTTGTCTAATCATCACCAAATCATCACCAAAGTAATTCCAAAAATTCCAACCAGAACTCTGTACGACCTTTCCCAGCCGAGATATGGCCTTGTTTCAAGTGTTTCAAACACGGCCCACAATTTACTAGCTTGACGGTAGTGCAACGGTGGAATAAGCAGGTCTGTTAATCACATTAATTCCGAAATGTGTCTAATCTTTCTCACTTTACACACTCTCTTGATCTTCGACGTAATGTACTAACGGACCTTTTCATTTAGCTATAAAGTGGAGTTTGAAAAGTTGATTGTTTCAATGAAAAGATGACAGAAAAGGTTCTCACTGTGTGCACGTTTCTCGTAGAGCCTCGCGACTTTTGAAGTCCAAGAAGGAGATGACATGGCATAGCATATCGGGCGGAAGTCTGTCGTCCATTGTGAGCTTAATAACACTTAATAACTTAACGAGCGGTTTGTTGACTGTGAGAGAGAAGAATGAAGAGACAAGGACAACGAGAGTAATCCCCATAGATTTTTTACTAAGCAATGTCCAAGTTTCAAGTAAACAGGAGAAACTATGAGACTGCTGACACGGAGAGCGAATGAGAGGCGACATACATAACGATGGTCAGAGCATTTGAGTTTGTGACCTGGACCGCTGCCATGCCATAGTAGTGCGTCGTTCGGGGCCGCCGACCCCGTGGCATGTCCTTGTGGTGATGGGAAAGGGTGGAACAATGACTAGAGTGATGAGGGAAGACCGAAGAGAATAAGAAAGGCCAGTAGGCAGACACAGGGATACGAACGAATTGCAGGCTCGAGACTGCTATTGAACGTTTATTGATTTCGAGAATACGCATCGAAGAGCACATAGTATCTGGAGCGATAGGGAAGGAACATGAGGTTGGAGTTTAAATCTGAAGCGAGAAAACCATGGTGAGAAACTCTTCGTAGCGAACTGTCACGCTACCGTCTCGATCTCCGTACTCTTTTCCCTGCGAAATACAGAGATGTTCTTCATCTCTCAAATGTATCCACTTGCCTAAACGATGCAGTCAAGGTCTGCAGAACCATGCAGAGCTGAACAAAATCGTCGAAGTTGAATCGACCCGTGTGAAAGCGGTCGAATTTCATCACCATAACAGCGATTATCTGCGGTGACAGGCGATAGCCTGTGCGTTGGTTTTTTGTTCTAACGTAAGATTAGAAGGCGACCTACCGAATCTCGTGAGCGCATTGCGCGGTTCGTCCCTGTCAATGTTGCCTGAGCCGTCGCAACAATCGAACGTTCGGAAACACGAGATCCACTCGTTGACAGAGTTCCATAAAGCCGAAAACAGGGGAATAGTTAGCTCTGTTGGTATATTAAGGAGGAATATAGGAGAATATTTGAAACCATACTAACAAAGAATTTATTAAGAGCACGAGCTTGTGTCGAGTTTTTTGACTTAACTTCACCTGGAATTCGAAAAAGTTTATCGTCCCGTCCCTGTTTGTGTCAAACATTCCTTGAAAGAAATCAAATTGCTTGTTTTAGCCGATGTTCATACCAATCAATAGTCTACAAGTCTCAGGATTGAAGGCGTTATGTGTTCCATTGAATAGTGCTCTCTTAAAGAATTTGTTGCTTTCACGGGGACTGAAAAAGGCAAAACGATCTCATCAAAGTGACCTGCAGCTCCAGTGCAGATATATGCCCTGAACGATCGACGTCGACCTCGCGAAACACATTAACCAGGTTAACTCTCAAAAGGATTAATCTATATCGTGCAAGAATAATCTAGGTTACAATGGTGTCTTCTCTCTCTTTTCCCCTCGCGCGCGGTCGGCTCTACATTTCGTCTGTTATCTGAGTGCCCTACGTCTATTCAATGGCGGAAAGGAGGATGGGTCCTCCCCCCTGAAGACTTGGAGCACGGGGAGTATCTCCAAACGAGGATCGTTGTGAAATTCATACCCATGCTCCGCTAAGAGGTGGTTGCAGGGGATCGAGAGATTGAGTTGATCGCGCGGCCGGGGAGTGCTTCTTCGAACGAAGGCGTGGTGTCCTCTTCGTACAATATACAGAGCAAGTAAATATGGCAAAGTAACACAGTTGTGAAATTCATACCCATGTTCCGCGAAGAGTTGGTTGCAGGGG
>LS856590.1:3716-13951 GCA_900490955.1 Micoletzkya japonica
CCGGGAAGTGTCGGATGGTGGACCGGGAATTAGACGAGGGGGGCGCGGGGAATGCCGTCGGCGCGCTTCTTGCGGTTGTTAGTGGCTTCGTAGGTGGCGGTGGTCGGGCCACCCTCGGGGTGTCCCTCCGGTCCCTTAGGCTCGCCGGAGATTCCCTGGAAATAGATATATTTTTGACGAAAAAAAATTTCTGTCTCTAATCTCATATTCTCGTCGGAAATAGGAATGGGGCGATTTCGTCAGCCATGCCTGGACTAATGTCGTCGGATGAGTTATCGAAGTGCTTTCAATTGAACAGAATGAACGGTTTGTCAGAAAAGGGAGAAGTGGGCGTAGAAATGAAGCTAATGCGGAACATTGTCCGAGAGCTCCTATCTACGGGCCGTGCGGTTTGCACAGCATAGAGACTCGGCCGGCTCTTTTCCCATGCTTGCCTTTGTTGTTTCCCATCTTCCCTATCTCGAATGCTCCTGGTGAAAAATCTTCCCATTCCCAACGAAATTTGTACACGTTTTCTTATTGTCAAAGACAGAATAGCTGATATTTTCCTCCTAAAAGCAGTAATGAAAGCTGACTTCGTCGATGATCTCGGGAACTCCGGTCGTGCCCTCCTCGCCTCCCTTGTGGCCTCCGGTCAGCTCGTGGAACTTGTTCACGATCTGAAGTAGAGATCAGAGATCAAAGATCAAAGATCAAAGATCAAATAAGGGTGTGCACTAATTGTATGCGGATGAAATGACCAATCAATAATAAGATTCGAGAAAATCAGAAGGGCTCTTACGTGTTCGAAGAAGCCAGCCTCCGAGGCGACGACGGCCGTAGCCAGAAGGAGAATGGTCAGGAAACGCATACTGTAAGAGAGGGTTACGGTGGGCGCTATCGCGAACTGAACGGGATACGGTAGTCAATGAATAGGAAGTGAGGAAGCAACGGGACTGATGGTGTTCCAATCCGAGAGGCGGGGGCTTTTATGCGCGAAGCGAGCACAGCTGAGCGTACAGACATGTATGAAGAAGAGATGGATGAGGATGAGGGATGGGAGAGAATGGGCAAATGATGGGCGATTACGGTGATATGGGTGACGCGACAAGATGTACTCACGATTGAGCTTACTTGCTTTATTAGCATTAGAAAAGGCGATGAGGTCTTAACAACCTTGGAAAAGGTACAAGTGATGTTTAGGTATGCGAAAGCCCTGTTGCGAAAGACTACATGCTTTGCACAGCTGCATGGTTTGCAGCGAATAACGGCCTATATTATTGACGAAAAAAAAGTTCCGTCAATAATCGTCATTCCTACTTCGTCTGGACTCTCTTCATTTAGCTTCTCTCTCATTAGAAGAAATGAGGCAACTGACGGAACATTTCCCTCAACCACAGATGCCAAAGAAAAGCAGATGGCCATCAATAGATAGTCAATTGAGGCATAGATACATCACTGACAAGCATGATACCAACAACAGAACTACTGCATAGTTGGATAAGTAGATAGATAACCGTCAAACAGAAATGTACATCGAAAATAAAGATCTATGTATATATGATGAAGCGAAGCAGATTGGTGATGTAGATGAGGTTGCTTTTTGGAAGAACGAGAGGAAATTGTGTAATATTTGCATAAATTTGCATAATCTATCGATCAATCTCTATGGTCGGTAGAGCTTTCGCGGCCACCGATTGCGGCTTCTCACGACGTCCTCCGGGCCGACTATTCCGTCCAGAATGATGTCATCAGGGAGAAGCTTTCCTTCAATGAGGCAATTGGAGATTATTAGTATACCGTTTTTAGCTGATTTTCACGGTTTACGGGTCTGAAACCTAGGAAAAGCCAGTTTTCTAATTGTAGGACTAAAGAGGGCTTGAATATATCGAACATTTGGCTACAGATCTTGATTGAAAGTCGGAGAGGCTTCGCATTTATCTACCGCTCGTCGCATTCAGCTGTTGTTCGGGTCAACAGCTGTAGCTAATCAGTACAATGCGCTGACCTCATACTAGACTGAACGCGGGGCTAAAGGGCAACCTACCAGCGTATTCGACGTGATAGGTAGAATTGGCGGAATATGTATAAAAGCATGAAACACAACTAGCAATGAGATACACATGTTAGAATTCTTAAGGTGCACCCCTCTTAAATAAAGGAAATGTCCCACGAAAAAAATCGTTACTGAGTTAGTCGCTGGAAACATAGCAGTATTAGTTTCTAGTCAGCAAGATGTGCAACAATGCCAAATTCGAAACGGCTCTCTAAGCCTCAGTACGGCCATCTGAATTTGTGGGATACGGTAAATCTTGTGGGGTAGTTTGTAGTCTATACCGACTAGCTAAATAACCCCTGGCATTGCCTGCTCGGTCTCGCTCTCCATGGGGCAGGAAAGGAAGAGTAAGGGAAGGGGTGAAGGTGTGTAGATGTGAGAGCGATGGAGATCAGGCGATGTCACTGGGTATAATTGAGGGAGGGGAGTGCTTGGTTGAAACTACAAACTACCCCACAAGATTTACCGTGTCCCAAACATTCAGATGGCCGTACTGAGGCCTAGAGAGCCTTTTCGAATCGGGATTTTTGCACATTTTGTTGTCTAGACCACACTGATATGTTTCCACCGACTAACTCAATAACGATTTTTTTTCGTGGGACATTTCCTTTAACTTTAATTCCATCTACTCCGTACGTGTAATGGGGTTGCGGGTCCCCTAAACATCACCAAACAACTTTCCCACCTCCTCTCATGAGATGGAAAGTGTCGGTCGGTCTGTCGGTCCGCGCACAGACCATCTCCTTCAGATCGAGTACCGTATCCCTCGCGGAGGCCCGCATCACCAGGGTTGAGCCTGAAATACAGGAACTGAAGATGACGGATAGAAGCCGCCTACACTGTCCCCACACATCTACACTACAGTCCCCCCCCCTGAAATCCAGGCCTAGTAGCTTCGAAAGTTTGGAATTTGTGCTTCTCCAAAGATTCAAAGATGCCGTATTGAAGACCCACCATCCATCGGGTTCTCCACGAAGATCTGGTAGGTCTCCGTGAAGGAGTGGTCGCAGTACTGAAAAGGAGAGATAGACTACAGGATAAGGAGTAGATATTAGAACATCACATGTGATTCGGGCATTCTAGGAATCAATACTGAGTATCCAGAGTGAAAACCCCGCTTTATGCGCACTAATATGGAAGGCTTCGGCGTTCTCCAATGTCGCATATGTACTCATTGTCAGGTATTTGTACCTCTATTGTCGCCTTATTTGTCCAACTTCAACCCACCTTAGCCGCAAAGACGAGACAGGGCGTGCCGGCGATGCTGGCCAGTACGCGGCCGAGCGCCTCCCTGTCCAGCGATCGTGACAGGACCCGCTGAATTCGAATTGAACTCCGCAGATTACAGTAGTCTAGATATTTTTAGTACCAAGTTTATCTTTTTAGTACGAAGTCGATATGTATGCTGGTCGTTCACTGAGCGCCTACCTGGATGAAATGTGAAGCTAAAAATACACCCTCATGAAACAAACATAACTATCAAGAGTAGATAGAGTTCCGTCTTTGCATTGTTAAAAAAACAGTTTTCAGTTGCCCAAAAAATCCCATTCTAATCAAAAGGACCCCAAAGACGCGCTGTGTCTACTCACGATCATTCCCCGGACGCGCTC
This sequence comes from Micoletzkya japonica, assembly GCA_900490955.1. NCBI lineage: Eukaryota > Metazoa > Nematoda > Chromadorea > Rhabditida > Diplogasteridae > Micoletzkya > Micoletzkya japonica. Next base: position 7,362 of record LS856590.1, read on the forward strand.
CCGTCCCGAGTGGTCGGCGGTCGGGTGAAGCTGGCTGAGGTTGAGGAGAAGCTGCGATGCGGCCGAGATGCGGGTGGAGGGATCGGAGGAGGAGGAGGGGGAGAGGACGAGACGACGAAGGAAGTCGTCGTGGAGGGACACCATGGGGGTTGCTGGAATAGGTGGAAAACTGTGGGGAGCCTTCATTTCATCAAATCGCTCGTTTCATCAATAGCATGTAGATCAAGTATGATACAATGGACAATTTGATGAAATGGTTGTTTCCCGAAATTGTAGTTTATACGAAAACAGGCTACAAGATGAACAAAAAAAAGTTTAGAGCTTGTTAGGTAAAGAAAAATAAGGGAAGAACTGGAAAATGGAGATGATGTAGGGGACTGTGAATATTCTACACACATGTGCATTCTCTTCTCATCTGTCAGTCCTAATAAGAAGTGATGAGGGGGATGTATTCGGAACTAGTGACGCAGGTTTTCGTGATAAATTGAAAATAAGGCTGATTCTATAAAACGACTAGAAGGGACTCCCCATGTGAGGTGCAGTGGGGGCCAAGCTAAGGAGCGCCTAGGTCAAATGAGGGACGGAAGGGCAGATGAGAGAGACTAGGGTAGGGTAGTAGGGGGGGGGGGGGGTATTAGGAGAGAGGAAAGGGGAGTGAAGGTGATGAGGGGGAGGGAAGGGGATAGAGGTCAATGTGATATGCGAGACTGATGAGGAAGGCTTGGTGGAGATGATGATGGTAATTGGAAGGAATTGGAGAGAAATGGGCTGCATAGTAGCTTGAAAGATCTCATTAAGATACCTCCCATACTTGGTTATGAGATTTGGCGAGGTTTATCGTTGTGCAAACACTGTAGTGTTGTCTAGTCTCTTGAGAAACTAGCATTTGAAGAAGAATTGTTGTAATTCTTTGAAGACAAGTAGCTACCGTAATCCGCATTCAAATTATAAAGATTCCCTCCGGAACTCAGTTCGCGATAGGGCGATGGTGTGTCTGGTATACGGTGGGCTCAAATGCCTGATCAGGCCCGTCGGATTCAAATTTAAAATTATTTTCCGGACCTGTGTGAACCGTTCGGCACCCGAATACTAGTTTTCCATCCATTTCGTGCTTCTAATTACTGTGAACGCTGTGTAATTGTGTTCCGCGAGCTCTACATAGCGTGGCGCTGACGCGATGTTCCCTTTAGTTACCTTAATAATGGGGCAATCTCCTAAATAATAAAGTTTACCTTGTTAAGATGAGTAGGAACGGCAACCAGGACATCCTGATTTGCAACATGCCTTATCTCACTGCTTGCCTTTCCTTTGACAGTCTTGCTTCGCGAATTCTATCTAGTCCGCTATGCGTTCTTTTTTTCGTTTCACCCCTAATCGTTAGGTAATGTTCCTGATTCCGTGCTTATATTTTCTGCGATTTAATATATTTTCGAAATATATTTTCTTTTAAGATGAGTGGGAACGGGAACGAAGACAGCTTGGGCGGTCCGCCGTCCACCTCTTCTCCCTATGGAGCGGGACCGGGCTCGTCCCGATCTTCATCCTCGAATCTCCTGGCCCTCGGCCAACCCATGCAACAACAACAACAACAGCAGCCGCAGCAACACTATGTAAGCCTAGATATTATTATTATTATTACTATTATTTATTTAATTTCATTTTCAAATGTTACTGTAGCATTATTGTAGTGTTATTATGGACGATTCTCAGGGTTTGCTTGCGAAAACCTGAATACAGTGCGCTTTCTAGCCGTAGGCCGTAGTTGAGGTTTAAGCATTGTAGATATTCAGATGTCCGGTCAGATGGGTGTTGCGTCTGATATGGAGACGCTCATTCGCACGCTGACAGACCAGAATCGTGACGATCTCAAGTTGAAGGCTCTGCAGGTGAGGCTTCAGTCTGTTTCCTTGTTTCCATCTATTTCTCTTGAACGACTTCCGTATTGGTTTCAAATTCGATGCATTCCTAACTTCGATGATAGCCAAGAATGTGCATAGGGTAAGGCGAAATGTATGTAACATAGAATGAAAAAAAAGGAAATCAGGAGAACAAAGGTACGTTTCAGGAAGTGTGGAACGGGTGCGATGCATTCTCAGCCGCCCCGCACTACCAAGCCCTCGTCGAGAGTCTCGTTCGGTGCTTTCTCAAGCTCTTCTCCGAGACTGTAGCACAGTTCATCCAGGAGAACAATACGCAGGTACTATGATCTTCATCAAAGGTCTAGTGTTAGTTAACCTTTTTGTTGCTGTTTGACTTTTATAATGGCAACAGTTATATGATTGCTCTTTACGGCAACAATGCTCAAATCACTTTTACATTATTGTGATAATAATATATTTAGAGTTTACTTTCACTAGCGCGCTCAATTACGGCTCTTGGGAGATGGTATTTATCGTTTCATTGTTCCCCCTATTTGTTCACTTCCATCGCATCCTGGGGCTATTTACGGTGCCTGTTCAAAAGAATAAAATTGGCAAAATAGGAAGCCCACGGCCGGGATCGAACCGACAATCTTCTGATTAGAAGTCAGACGCCTTATCCATTAGGCCACGCGGGCTCACACCGTGGGCACGCCAGTTGCGCTTTGCACCTCTTCCTTTATTACTGTACATATTGGTAGGTGTATGCAATACAATATGAGCTACAAGCATTGCAGTAACTAGTATGGCTTGAGGCTCACCAATACACAACAAGATGTTCTTCTGGCTAGCCTAATTGGGGTATATAAATAAGGGGGAATTCGATCAGACTGGCTTCTGAATGCTCCGTTTTCAGCAATTACGCAAGCTGATGCTGGAGATAATCCTACGGACGTCGGGTCACGAAGTGATGAGACAGTTCACGAAGCAGATACAGGCACACATGCTCAAGATCCTCACCCACGACAACGAGGTACGGTACCAAAAAAAAAGAAGCAATTGTGTAGGGTTTGAAAACCAAGCCTTTTCAAGGGCCCGGCAATCTCTACCATATGGATTTTTTGACATCATTGAATAGCTCTCACTGTCCCGAGTCTCATACTCCCTCTGCGTCTCTTCATTCCTCTCTTGTCTCTCACAATCAATCAATCGCTCTTAATTGGCTACCTCTCGAAATGAATGGGATGTTGGAGGGGTCCTTTAATCGCATTATGAGACCGAGAGAGTGAAGAGTCAAACGATAAATACGCAAATCGCGCTACAATTGACCCTACAATTTAGAGTGCGCAAAACGAATGTATTAACTCGATCAGGAAGAGAACAGAGTGAGAAAGAATGAAGATAAAGAGGGATGAAGGGCATGTAAATATATTCGTTTTTCGCACTCTACTACAAGTGTGCGGTACTGCAGCTAAAGCTCGTCTTTGTTGTGCCTTTCGTGGTGTAAGTAAAATTTGAAGGTAAACGCGATTCTGGCAGCGAAGATCCTGATCGACCACATCAAGCTGTACCGGATCGTAACGACGCCCGAGGCATGGTCAACTGTAGTTGCACCGAATTACATTTTCCACATTATCCATAACCAAATGGTCTTTTCCTCAATACTAACCTGCTGATCAAGGCTGATGAAACGACCGATTTGGTGGTATGGATGTCTCCCGGGCTTTGGGGTTCGTGCCCCCTTACGGTATTATCTCCCGTTTCAGGTGGGCGCGTTGCTGATCCACCTCAAGAAGTGCTACGTGGAGATGGCGCAGCACGCCGCCTCAGGGCAGATGTTCGAGACGCGCGCCGCCCGACCGTCATCGTTGATCGCCGAAGATGTCGTCATCGAGACGGTAGAATACTTGGTTGGATTTGGTGTGGCACGTCGCGGTTATGTAGATGAAACGTAATTAGTGTATGAGGAGTATGCGCACAGGTCGAGCAGTGGTCAGTATGTTGATGAATAGTGTTTATGCTAGCCACTTAGAGGGAATGGGAATTGTCTATGATAAATAGGCAAAGTGGACTGAACGGCTCGTTTGCAGTCCCTCCAGCAGTGCTTCACCTCGCAGAATGTCAACCTCAAGCCCTCCTCGAATAATTCGCTTGTGGTAATAAATGGAATATTGCAGAAAATATTTATGCTATGCCAAATAATTGTCCACTTTGAAGCATATTGAAAAGAGGTAATGAGTTAAATTCAGAGTTAATAAAAGAGTTAAATTCGGAGTTAATATCTCACCTTTTGCAGTACCTTCTCATCCCTCGAGCCTCGCTCTCCGTGAAGGTGCTCAGTGAGATTCCGCAGCTGATCGCCCTCATTTCGCAAACCCACAAGCAGGTCGTCCAGAATGAGGTAATGTCTTATTTTATGCGCTTTTTTTTCTTTCAAAACCAGTTAAAAAAATTTGCAGTGAATTTATCGTTTTCAAATAGGATTTACTTTTTTTTTTCATTTTATGCCTTTTCAGATGATCGATCTGCTCAACACGCTCAGTCACTTTATCAACGTGCGCGTGCCCACGGAACAGGTACGGTAGTTTATGCCGGGTTACTGTAATCCCTTTCTTTTGAGTGCTCGTCGTTGTTCTCATGCCCTAGTAAACCACCCCCTGTCAAAAGCCCTGAATATATTATGCTCCTATGACGACAATTTCATGTATTACAGCTGCAATCGGAGACCCGGAATCAGGAGCTTATCAACGACTTTCACAATGCGCAGGTCAAGTCGCTCCAGGTGTTCCTGTATACACTGAAGCACGGAGCGACCTCCACGTCGAGGGTATGCCTTTTAGTGACGATAATAATATGCATACATGAGCCCATACATGAGCATACATGTTAGGATGGAAGCCTACAGTCGAGAAGTTTGCCGACGAGAACCATAAGGCGAACGGCTCGTTAGGATGGCTGCTTTTGATTTTCTCTAATTATTGGAGAGCGCCAGCAGAACTTTAAGGACAACACTCGTCCATGTACAATAATGTGAACGAAATGGTTATAAATACTGGAAGAAAATGTTTTTTAAAAAATGTAGTAGGAAAAGAGAAGTGTTTATTTGGTTTGCAGTCTCCGCTGACGGATGCGTTCATCTCGAACGGCGAGCGCATAGTCTCGGGGACGATCGCCCTCCTGGAGACCTGTCCCATTCTCGTCGTCAATCAGCGTAAGGAACTCCTCGCGGCAACCAAGATGTTCTTCCAGTATGAGGTTAGCTCGGTAGGTCAGATAATAATAATAATAATAATAATAATAATAATAATAATAATAATAATACGTTATCATGCAAAGCCCCTAATAATGAGGAAACCACCACACAAAGAAAAATATGTGAGAAGAATATGGAAGGGGAAATAGGGATGATTGCACAATGTAATACAACATCGCTACAAGGCGATAAGCCCTAACAATGGGGAAACCACCATTTCATCAAATCGGACATTTCAGCAACCTTGATTAGCAAGCATGCAACTAGTGTTGATGAAATGGCGGCTTTGATGAAATGCTGGTTTGCCTTTATAATGTTTGCGCATCATACGCTACCTGTATACGTTTGACCGCACATCAGAACGTGTTCAATAAAGAATTGAATGAACATTTTTCTCTCCGTCTAGCAACCATATGTAGGTTTTTTTAAACATATTTGGAAGTGCTATAGGCAAATATGCGGAAAGTAGTAATACATAGATAAAATAGACACGTCGACGGCTTCCGAAGTGCCTACGTTTTCGGCAAAAAAAATTCAAAAAAGTGCCTTCATTTTTTTTCGCTGCGCTGCTTTTTTACAGCCTAAAAGCGTTTTAATGAGATATTAATCATCGTACACTTTTCCTCTTATTCTGCCAAACCTAATTAACAAATCCTATCGCTTTACCAAGTGATGATTATGTCAAGATTATGTGCATTTACACACTTCGAATACAGCACAGATCAAAATATGAATTTATTGGAAATGCATTTTTTGCCTAATTTCAGACTCTAATGTGTTTGCCCATCCATTAAAGGGAGGAAGCAGCCCCTAACCATAAGTTTTAAAATTCGATGAAAATTCTTCTAAGGTTTCAAAATGTGAGGAAAAACATAGTGATAATAAAAAAATCGAAGAAAAAACTCGAAAATCGCATGTTTTATTTTTTCGTTCCGGGCTTCCGTCGTTGAGATGAATGTCGCTTTTGGCTTAATTCCTTTCGCTAAACACAGTAGCGTCGTCGTTGGACGAAATTTCAAAAAATCATTTCTCGAATACTATTAATTTTTATTATTTTTCCTTTTGGTTTTATATTAATTACGACAAAAACATTCATATAAGCTTCACTTGAAAATCACTTCCGTGTCCCTTTAAGCGCACGTTTCAGCAAAAAAATTGAAAAAGCGTTGATTATTCCTTCATAAAACGTGGTCGCAGCACTGACGTGGTTGTCGGCGTGGAACGAATTCCGGGAAGTCAAAATAAGTTCTAGCCGGCTCATTTCTGCATGAAACGCACGCTTTAAAGGGACCGTGCCACGTAATCGAGACACCCCTTCAAACGAAAGGATCTCTCGAGGGGAATGAATGGAAACTGTAGCTTTGCCTCGGTGAATAAGAAGAGGCGGGTTTGGTCAAAATTTCCTCGGCGGGGTCGAACTCATGGGTGATGCGCGGTGCTCCCAGAGAGCAACCACAACACTACAAAGACTACTTGGA
>LS856590.1:39503-53403 GCA_900490955.1 Micoletzkya japonica
ACCCCCCCCCCCCCCCCCCCCCCCCCCCCGACCGTATGTAGTACGCCTGTAATTTAGAGGCTTAAAAACGGCTACTTTTTCGACGATATGTTTCGTTGTTTCTGGTGGCCAGACGCGTCGCGGTTGTGCATGATGAGTGAAAGATGAGCATCGAAAGGAACCGATTTTAAACCTCTACTGTAATTGTGATGCGACGGCGGAAATTGAGAGCTGGACAATTTTTATTTTTTTTGGGTGCTATTATTATTTTCAAATTTGCAGCCCAAACAGCTGATTCTGTCAACGATGCGTCCCCTGCAGAAGGCGATCATTTCCTGCCTCACTAGTTGTCTTCCCGTGGTGAGCGAGGGTTAATTGATTTATCCACACGTAAATAGCAATGTTAATATCAGGAAATTACACAGTATAGTTCATAAGTAGACATAAGAGAGCTTTCTAAAAGCTCAATAGCTATGCTCACATCAGAGGTAAGAAAGGAGGAAGTTTCTAAATGCGTTGTGATCATATTTTGTCTGTGTACAGTTAGGGAATTACAGTTGGGGACGAAGGCTACCCATGTAATAGTAACAGATTATTTCTGAAGCGCTTAAAATATGAGAATATATTTATAACCCTGCTATTAACGCGATTTTATTTCAGCTTCTGCGAGCGACGCAGCAAATGTTGCAGAGACTGCTGGAGAGAACCACTTCATCGCAGACGGGATTGGACGAGTTTGAGGTGATTCGAGGCTGAAGTTTTGTCTTGTTGAGTCATTTGGCCTAATTATGATTCAACGTCCAGTAGAGAGTCTTCAAGGAATAGCTACAGGCAGCTATGTTCGATTCCTCGTAATTGTGAGAGACCGTAAAGGGAGTGCGATATTTGGAAAAAAATACGCTACTTACAGCTGCTCAATCAGTTCATCGCCAAGTACATCAACGAGCAGTTCATTCAGTACGAGAAGTGCGTGAGCTCGCCTGCATTTACGCTTTCCCGCGCTTTTCGCGAATTCAAATCTTCCGTTCAGGAACCCGTCGGCGCCGATAACGCAGATATTCACGGCCTTCAACCTGCTGAGGACGATGTGCCACACGCAGCCCCCGTACCTGGATGCGATGTGTCTGCAGCCGTTTATCAAGGTACGTGGGGGGTTGACGGAGGTCGGTACCGTAGCCATGCTGATGGAGCGTCATGTGCACAGCGACAGAGGAAAAAAGTGCATAGAAGGGAAGCTAATCGAATCCGTCAGGAATTTGAAAAAGATTACGGTTCCGAATGGAGGGCATTTGAAGAACATACACACCTTCTGAAAGATAATAATGGCAACGATTTCCTTTTAGAGGCAAAACCCCGATAAAAGCTCTCCCTTTCGAATAGTCATACAAAACTTGAGGCGAAACGGCATGACTACGGTAGCCGTTTAACTGTAAGCTGTCTTGAGGTCATGACGAAGGTCTCGCGCGAGTTCAGTTCCGTGGCGGGCGATCAGAGCAAGGAGAAGGGTGAGAAGATTTGCCGAACGTGGCTGAAAAATTCGTCTGATTTCTGACGTTTCTAGAAGTTTTATCAGCTAACGAATAGATTGTTTGTCACGATCTTAGCCTAATAACTGCGCAATCTAGGATAAAATACTGTAGCAGCATACTTGATGCTGCAGGATACACCGAAATCGTCGCCCTTGCCTTTGACCTGCTCAAGCCTCGGGTGGGAGCGATGAGTGCGGACAACAAGCGGGTCATCGCGACACAGGTAGGAGTGGGAGGGGGTACGATATTCGTTTGACGGTGGGAGTGCGGTAGATCCAAACTCTAGGTGGAGCGGTATTCTGGCTTGATCTTACCAAATTGGAAGTCGATATTCTCCTGGTTTTTTTCAGGTTCTCCACTACTTCACGGATTGCTCGAGCGAACGGCTCGTCCTGGGCGTGATAAGCGTAACGAATGAGATGGTTACGTCGTATACCGATGAGGTGAGGGGAGAAGTGAGACGGGGGTTCCAGCTGTGACCTATACCACCAATCTGTAGGGCAACTTGCCCTGAGTTGTGGCTAATAACTGTACGGTTATCGTCGTCTTCACCATTGCTCTCCTCATGTAACAGCCTAATAGTCTCGAACCCGTAATCGGTTTCGCTTTTACCAATAGCCTTGTTCAACCATTTCCCCCCTCCCTTCGCAGCACTCGGCCGTTCCCGGTCTCTCGGTGGTGCTCCGTCTCTATCCGACCGTCCGCATTCGCTTCCGCAAGTTGCCCGCCCAGGCGGAGATTGCCCGCGCCTATCTGCAGGTATAATATTTGGGCGAACATGTTCTAACGTGTTTGAAATCCTTCCCCTTCCTAAAAGTATTCAAATGTGTTATGTGGTTATATCGGGGCAGAATTAGGGAAACTCGTATTGACAGTTTGCCTGGAGCTAGAAATATTTCTAGGTGTTGGGCGTATCCTAAAGTTGGTTCTTCGAAGTACACGTTCTGGGCAACACTTTTTTACACTTACAATAAGAGTAATATGTTTTCGATTCAGCTGGTTCTGTACATCTACGAGCAACCGATCCTTCGGCAATCCGAGTGCGGTTCGAAGCTCGACGATGCCTTCTACTGGGGACTCTCGATTACGGTAGGCGCAACTGTGTAGATCGAGGGGTTAGACTCGTGATCGGGTCTGAAATGCTCTCACAAATATGTATCTAGTGACCATGACAGAGACCTGACATGGTAGTCTTATTGAGCTTATCGCATGGCTTCCTATGAGTGCATTCTACGACCATTGAATGCGGATTTTATAAGAACTGGAATATTATTAAGCTATGTTTTTTGTTCTGTTCAGGACGAGTCGGTCCGTTCGCAGTTCCTCACAGCCTTCGAGAAGACCATTCCTCGGTCGCTCATCGGACGTCTCCACTTTGTCTTTGCCCAGCACGACTGGTTAGTGCGATTAACGGGAAAGTTAGAGAGGTCATGGGTAGGGTACGGTATGTTGTTCAGGGCGCTGATGAAGGATACGCTGTGGCTGCGACACGTGATTTTCCTGCTGCTTCGATGCGCGGAGACTACCCAGGAAGGTGAGCTACTGTGGGAGAGGGAATGAAGAGCTATGAGGAGAGCTTGTAGCAGTTGTTGTAATAGAAAGCATAATCGGGCATGGATTGAAATTGTGCTGAGAAATGATTGGGAACTTGTTTGCTTGAATGCTAGAGTATATACTATTTTTTTTCAGGCCAATCGTCGCGGGACCAACTGAGAATGGACGAGACTGCTACGTTCGCCGCAAGCGTCTCTTCCAATGGAGTAAAGGCGGAGGAGGGGAGTGAGAGGATGGAGGAAGGAGGAGAGAAGGTGGGGATGAGGGATGTATTGGCTAGCCGGCTATATAATACTTCGCTAAATCTTCCCACATGAGTAAATATGCTACACTTTGGTGTGAGCATAATTCCAAATTGAATACAGTCAACTACAAGTCTTCTGAAAAGTATTGAAGGAATTTGCTGAAAGTATCATTTGAGTGCAGTGTGATGCACCAGAGACGTTTATGGTTTTGTAGGAAATTATTAGTTGCGCTGAAATATGTATTTGAAAATTAAATAAATAACAGGCTTTGTTCAGTCGTCGGACTCTCGTCGTCTGTCGAATTTGTTCACGGAACGGAGGGGTTTGCTGACGGAGGCTGCTACAACGAATATAACGAGTGCTCTGATCGAGAACACGATGGGTCTCATGTGGAATGTTACCGGTATGAATTCGTGTTTTATGTAACAAGGGAATTTCGATTGGGCCCGAATCCTAGTATAAAGCACGTGCAGGATGCGCTGAAAGCAAGGTAATAGTCGGGAAAAGAAAAGCTAGCTGCCTTGTAATGGGAAAAGAAGAAGTAGCAAAACTACGTGCCGCGGTCACAGGGCTCCCACTGCACGCTTCACGGATCGCCTAAGCTTGTGTATTAGTAGGAGGGTGGGCGCCTTCGGCGCCCACTGCTATCCATACACCTTAACTACATTTGTTTACTTTTTACACGTCATAAGCTGTATTTCGAAGGCTGAATGCATGAGTCGAATGAATGCAATACCATGAATTGATGCGGGAAAGAGCGCAAGGAAGGGTCATGAGCGAAAACCGAGATGGAGCAGTCATGTGGCAGGATAGAGCGGTGGTTTGAGGCTACCGTTGTTGGTCTTTTGCTAAAGCACCCTCGAAAAATTTCAGTTTTTCTCTGATGACTTTTTGACCAAAAATGATCCCCGTGTTTTGAAACGTATTCTGACAAAAGTAGAAGATTTTTTGAAAAATTTCAAAAATATCGATTTTCTCTGCCAGTTTTCAAAATTTTCAAAAACGCAAAAAATGGTCCCGAGGTATGAAGAATTGAATAGGGGTCTTGTAAGAACTTTTTTTGAAATTCGCAATTCTAAAGGAGATAATCGAGGAACGGACAAACAGACACACACACACACACACACACACAGACGGACAAAATTTGCAGTGATTTTCTAGTAAAAAGTAAATAAGGAGAGGGCAGCTTTCCTGGCGATATTTTGAGAACGGGGCCTGGGAATCTTCATCTTTATCTGTATTGGGTACCCCATAGGTGTGCGGCGATTCGTGGGAGGGGGGTGCTTCTCTTGAAAAAAATCTTGTCTACGGGGATGGGGACAATGCTTGCTTATGTGGAATTCTAACGGAAATCAAGGGCATTTGTCGGCATCTCTTTTGCTTAGCATTCATACCATACATGGAAACCCGTCGGGTGGTAGGCCCCTAATTTTGTCAAAACGATAACGCCCCACGTTATGCAGAAACCCTTATTGGTAGGCTGGCCACGACGTAAATCTATGCTTTGGTAGGCACCAATCTAAAAAAAAACGTCGACAACACTGCCCATGTATGTATGCTTCATACGACGTATCAGACCACTGTGCAATTGTACTTCCTATATTTCTTGTACAATAAATATTATTATTATTATTATTATTATTATTATTATTGTTATTATTATTATTATTATTATTATTATTATTATTATTATTATTATTATTGTTATTATTCAGAGCCGACCCTCCCGATCGCCATCTTCACCCGCTTTCTGCCCTCCCTCTGGCCCAGTCTTTCGCCCGACGAGCGGTCGTATCTCCAGAGTATCCTCCACCATTTCCTTTCGTCCAATGTTCACACTCCGCAGGTAGTAATGGTATCGCGTCACTTCGCTTTAACTCGGGCGCTTTCTTCATTTTGACACCGCCCAATAGTTCATGCCCGTGATTTGTGCCGAATTTTCCCGCTATAATGACAGCTGTGCGCTACTGCATTTTGAGAAACGATAGGTTGACCCACCTGCATAGCAATGATACGCATACCTGGGCACCGACCCGAAGCATGGGTGGTAGGCCCAGATTTGTTCGCAATTTTACATTGGTAGGCCTATATTTCCTACAAAATTTCAATTAGTACGCTTGATTGTGTACACTGGCTTTCTCAAAATATAGCGGGGAAGGTTGCCCATATATGATAATACTGGAAATTCCGTCTTTCGTCACCCTCCGGTTATCCTCTATTTGTTGCGATCCCACACTGTACTTGGTATCCCCATACCGAGGACGGCTGTTGATTCGCAATGCCGAATCAAGGGTTACTGTAGTCAGACTAACTATCCGCTTTTCAGGCTATCCACCCGATCTCTTCCCTTTCAATCATCACCGATGCACTGGCCCAATGCGAGCCCAAGTTCCACTTTGAACCGACCCGGATCAAGGTATTTATTGCCTTTCAAGGAGCCCGAAAGTGAACGTTTACCGAAAGGAAGCTGAAATTTTAAGGAAGGAAATTTTAAAAAAAAAAATTCTGAAAAAATAATGCCTCTTGCAGTTCATCGCCTCCCGTCACCGAACCTGGCACCGTGCCATGCTCATTCTGGAGGAGGAGGCGGTCGATGCGAAGGGGGGCATGCTCGGGATGAAGAGGGCCGTCCAGGAGGAAGGGGCTAGGGGACGGCTGGCCAGGCAGTTGGTCGGTCGATCATACACTTTTTAAGAAGAAAAAAAAATTTCTCAAAATAAAATATTCCTTCATTTTGTTCAAACCCTCTCGCAGCTACGGTAGAGTAGTAGAGGCGTTCCTTACGGGGGGCGTTTTGATGGCTATGATTCCCTGCCGACCGATAGCCACACTTGAAAAGACGCTCGAAGGGAAGGTTCTTCTACGTAGAACAGCGCAAGTTGCTTGTGCGGAGCTGAAATTTGAATAGCAGAGTATGGACACGGGCTTTGAGGACGTTCTCGAGAACCTGGCTACGCTGGCGACGGAGATGAACGAGGTGGACCAGGCAGCGGCCGCGAACAAGAAGAGGGCTCTGTACGGGGACACGAACCGGGCCGTGGATTTCGTGCAGAAGGTAGGCTGGAGGGGGGGGGAATGAAGGGGAACACTACTCCCATAGCCAATAAGGTGGTAGGACTCTGTGGAGAGATGTACAAGAAACTCTGCGCACGTATGCCGGTTGATTGGACACATAATAATAATAGTAAAAGTGGTCTAGAACGGGAAATAAAAGGGCCGGAGCGAGAACCCTAAATATTATTAAAGGAAAATGAACGTTGAGAGAGCTGCGCAGTTCTGTCCGCTAACCACCGTAAAACTTCAGCCGGTGCCGGAGATTAGCCTAAGCTGGCATTTTGCCAAGAGAGTTTCACTGTATTTAGCGGAGTGCGCTGCAAAGATTTCTCAACGTCCCTTTTCCTCCAATAATATCGGATTATGCATAATGAAAGCAATGTGATTGGCAGGGCGAGTACGACGCGGCGTGCGAGATGCTCGAGATTCTGATGGCGGAGCACGCGAAGCGAATGGCTGCCAATCCCGTGGGCAACGGGCCGAGAGCGAAGAAGGCCGAGGGTAATAGGGGAAGCTTTATTTGCTTGTTTTATTAGTTACGGAAGAGCGCAACGAAGCTATCCGAACTTTTTTTTCTTCTGTTGTTGATAATATCAATCTGTAGTCCGAATTCGACTTCGTTCATTAAAATGCACAGTTACTGAGATAATGAAAGGTACGGTAGTTCTCGCTTACAGTAGCCCAGTCGACGTCGTCCATCGACGTGGTCGGTACGTCGTCTGCCGAGAGTGTGAAGGAGGAGGAGGAGGAGGGGAAGAACGGAGGAGGGGACGATGAGATTATCGCCGATACGCTCAGCTTCTACGAGACGCAGCTCTGGGAGAAGATGTGGATTGAGTGAGGCGGCTTATTTTATTTATTTAGAGTTTAATTACAGTAAGCTGCGTATATTCTTTATTTTGTGGCTGTTTAGATGATTTAAGGTTCCTTGGTTTCAGTTGCACCATTCAATTGGCTCGCTGGCCGGAGCTAGAGACGTACGCCAACTCTTCGAGTGTGGCGGTAGGCTGTTTAGCTATTCATTACTTTCAGCTTGGAGGATTACGATAGCTGTTTTCCGTGCGAATCTCTTCCATCCGGCGTCCGTAACATTTGTCCTAGTTGTTCGAGAGGGGCATATTGACCTGAAAGATGCATTTATTAACGTGAAAAGGAAAAAAAAGCAGAAACTGGGCTTTTCTAGATCAGGTAATCTGGTAAGGGTCTTCGTTTCAGGACCAACGCCTCCTGATGCGGGCGGCCTTCCATCGGCCCGATCCGTGGATGGTCATGCGACAGGGACGCGAATACGTACGTCGCCCAGAATTACCGTATCCACAAGTTGTTTAGCCTAAGCATACTGTAGAGTGAACCAGAATTGCAATATCCTTTAGCAGTTCAATTAGCGTATACTGTGGAATGCGAAAGTAACATTGTTATCTGTCTCCCGTGAGCTGATCCAATCATCATACGAAGAAAATGTTGGTTCATCGGTAGAATTCAGTCAGCTCGAGTACTCGATTCCCCTTCAGTTCGCCTACAACCAAACCGTCAACAACATTCCGCCTGATTTCGGCATCCAGCACTTTATGTACTCGACCATCATCTCCGTGCGTTTCCTGGTTTATTTATAATATTTTTGTTTTTAAATATAAATAATATTTAAAAATTAAAAATAAGATTAAATATTAAAATAATTGCAGGTTCTGGACCCGATGGGCGAGTCGCCGGGCGATTGCAAGGCGATTACGGACAGGGCGAACGAGGACGCGTCGCAGTTCTTCGTCCACCGATGGCGGCAACTGCCGAACATCCCGGGCATTGCCAATCTCAAGCTGCTGCAGGTACGGGGACAGTGGAGTGGCTGATTGATGTACGGTGTAAAAGCGTCTCAACATTCAAGCTTTACCGGACACCACCGGTGAACGCACTTTATGGCGGTGGTTTTCCGCCGAACGAGTGCCGAAAATGGCCTGGTGAAGGCGCTTTGGAGTTGGCCAAGGGCGTCGGTAGTTGAATTGCGGTTGATGTGCAGGTGGTCCATCTGATGCAAGAGGTGCACGACGCGTCGTCGGTCACGGCGGGTCTCCATCCGACTATGCCCGCGTTCTCGCACAGTCTCCTTGCCGATCTCAAGAACATCGTCAAGACCTACCGATACGTGTACGTGTGAACTTATCCACCAATTGGTAGGATTGTAAGCTCCTTCCTTTACAGTCGCTGGTTGTATAGTGTAGATATCTGTTCATGGTAAGGACTCCTGTAATAGAAAGTAGAAAGGAGGTTTTTTTTAAAATTATTACGAAGTCCTGAAAGTATAACAGTTCGTTTTCCGTTCTTCTCAAATGGGAGAACGATTTGCCCTTTTCTGTCGTATTTGCATTCTGTTCTTCTTGCAGCAACCGCAATCCGGCTCTGATGGACGATGTGGGAACGTCAGCGGACTTCTTCAACGTACGGAAAAGGCTGTTCGCCAAAGTGACCAGGACCTTCGACGACTGGCTGGCGAGAGGGGTACGGTAGCGGAGGAGGGGGTTACTGTAGGGGGGGGGTAAAGTGATGCGTAATTAATGAGTGGTACGGCAGCTTATTGCAAAAGGCTTGCACGTATTGGTTGCTCGATCTCATCGCTACTGCAGTAGGGTTACGGTAATGGAGAAGGAAGACTGTGAAGAGTAGTGCATCCGGCGAATGTCTCGCCTGGTTTAGTTTGCGGTTCCGGCTCTCGATTAGGGAATGAGTTTGT
This sequence comes from Micoletzkya japonica, assembly GCA_900490955.1. NCBI lineage: Eukaryota > Metazoa > Nematoda > Chromadorea > Rhabditida > Diplogasteridae > Micoletzkya > Micoletzkya japonica. Next base: position 48,590 of record LS856590.1, read on the forward strand.
TGAGCACGGCGCGCAGACGGCCGCAACGCATCTGGCCACGCCCACCCTCTCGTACATCCAGACACAGCTGAGTATGGCAACGGCCGCCAGGAAGGCGAGAATGTACGAGGTCGCCGAGCATCTCTGTCATATGTGAGTGGGGGGGGGAGGAGGGGAGGAGGGGGGACTGACTGAGACTAGAGCTCGCGAATCGATACCATTTAATCCAATTACGCACTTTTTTCCAGGGTTATGTTTCACTTCATACGTATTAGGAGATGTCATTCTGACAATGTTGGTGGTGAAACGTAACCGGTGAAAATCGGCTATCGGTATCGATTCACGGGCTCTAATTGATTGAAACTGATTTGAGAACTGAGACTGATTTGAGAGGATAGTATCGCCAGCGTGCAAGAGAGGTATCAGAGAAAAGGGAGGAATGTGATGAGACGCGTTTTTTATGGCTCTTTCAGGATCCACACGGAGCCGCTCGTTCCGGTCGTGTGCATGGGAGCGAAGATTGTCGAGCACATCAAGGTTATCTTGTGCTGTCTGGAAACGCATTTGATTTCATAACATGTTGTTCGTAATTGAACACTAGCAGGATAATCATGATCAGAAAGTAGGTAAATGATGTTCAGATCATCCGCGCGGAGGCGGACGATCCGCGGACGGACCACGAGCACCGCAAGGCCCTGTTGAGAGATGTGAGTTGTGGTGGATGAGTATTATGAAATGGGGTCGAAAATCATTCCACTATTTCCCGAAATCTTATGAATTGAACTAAATGTGTTGAGAATGAAAGCTTTGCAGGCGCTGCAAATCTCCGAGGAGACGAACGTGTCGGATCTCGGCAGAGAATCGATGGCCAAGATATACTGCCAGCGGGGCAGCGTACTGTCCGCGTTGGACCTGTAAGTGGGCCTTGGTTACGGTAACTGGGGTACTGCAGGTGGTAGATTTCTCTGGAAATCACCATCTCTTCTTTTTAGACAATTCATTGTCGTTTTATTAGGGTAGCCTTAAAAAAAGCATATTTTAGGCGCGAGAAGGCGGATGCGGTGTTCTCGCAAGTGGCCCAGATCTGTGACCAACTGCCCTCCTCGTCGTTTGCTTACGCCAATTGGGGCAAGCATCTGGACGGAGTCTTTCATGCGGAAAGGTAGTCATTGATTGGTTAGAGTCGCCGAATCTAGGATTTTCAATGCTTATGCAAGGAAGTCTTTAAAGGCGACCTTTTCAATGATACGGGTACTGTAGGAATCTCGTTGATCGCAATCTGATTACCGTACCTTATGCTATCCGTTCAGGACCGCACGCAGTGCGGAGACGTCGGGTCGCAATGCGATCATGTGCTTCGTGGAAGCGGCGAGGTTTGTTTTTTGATCTTTAGTATTTTATACTTTGATCTTTGATTTTTTAATCTTTTTAATCTCTTGTTTGGTTTTGAATCAAATATGCATATTGATCGCGCAGGTGTGAGACGCTTGAACGGGCTCGAAAGTACATCGCCCGGGCGATCTGGACGGTGCGAGTGGTGGCCGAGGTGAGGTTTACTGGAGGGTTACGGTAGCCGCACGATGAGAGCTATCGCAAACTGATCCAGCTCTATGTGTTGCTTGTCGTTTTAGATGCTCGATTTAGCTTTGTTGGCTGGCGCAGTGAGTGTGCTGTAGTGATCGTTTCGTTTGTCGATGGATCTTTTCGAGAACTAACATTCGGCCAAAACTCAAGCCGTAACTATTGTGAATGTGTCGTGTATCGTGCATTTTACTTAATTTAAAATTAATAATAATAATAATAATAATAATAATAATAATATATGGCTTAAAGGTTTCGAATACGGAGGGCGAACGGCTGCCGGCGCAGCTGGAAAAGCACGCACGAACCTGCATTCCGAGCTACTGGATCGAATGGTACACTTTGACTTTTGCCTTATTGCTAATCGGAAAGTGCCGTGAATTAGCGAGTAAACATTTTAATGACTCTAATGTAATGCAAGATACGGGTAGGCAAATTTTTTTTGTTTGCACTAAATTGACGTCCATAGTGTAGACTTCTCTTTGAAATAGGAGGGATAATTCCATGAATAGGGTTGGTATTAAGGTTGCCCCAGCTGTGTCTGGACATCAAACAGGGCATCGGGTGTCTGGGAGGGTTCGCGGCGGCCGTGGCCAGAGCCCACCCCGTCCACTCGTACTACGTGATGCGACAGCTGACCGCCCGCGTCGAGAGGACTACGGTAGTCGAGGACGGTCAGTCGAGGGCGGGCATACTGTAGATAGTACATAATGGAAGGGGATATTGAAGCTAGTATTATAAATAATGGAAGCAGCACTGTGGATAGTATTTACATTTCGAATATCATTAAACGTTTTAATCTATCTGACTTTTTAGCCCGTTTTGTATTGCTGATCCAATATAAGTAACTAAGTAATAGGGCTTTTATTCTTGTAGTGGTTCGCGACGAGTCGACTAATGGCCCTGAAGACAAGGAGGAGACTTCGCCGTACTTCACCACCTCTACCTACACCATCTTCCCCGCGCTGACCGCGCTCTGTGGTGGGCAGTTACGGTGGTATTACGGTAGCCTAAATTGGTACATGGCGAAGTCTTGCTGGCGGTGGCATACGTGTTCGTTCAACAAACATTGATTGAATTGGAGGATTGCGTTGTTTAATCTGGAATCAGTGAATACCGTAATCGCAGGACTGGCCGCACAAAGACGCCCGCATGATGTGCTGGCGATGGAGAGGCTGTGGACGGGGCTGGAGACGATGCGGGATCTGTGGGCCGAGCGACAGCTGAGATACGTGCTGCGGATGCAGCACACCGTCGCTGAGTCAGTAGTTTAGCTTGTAGCGCGAACCGAAGTACTGGAAAAAAACTATGGTTGAGGAAACTGTTACCTCTAGTTGTCTCATTTCTATTTATGGGAGAGCAGTCCAGGAGGCGAAGTAGAAACGAGTTTACTGACGCAACGTTCTCGTCAATAATAGTATGATATAGTAAGCAATAATAAAATATAATAATAAGCTTTATTGGGTCACTTTTATCGAAGCGGAGTTACGATGTTTAGAGTGAATCTGCGAATAGTGAACATTTATAGTGCCCTCGATGCGGGCGTGGAGGATCGGATTCTGGAGGAACGGGCGGTGATGAAGGTGGCGAGGAGGTGGAGGGACGAGCTGAAGCGATCGCGAACTGACGAGGATACGGTAGCCGAGCGGGAGGTGGTCTCGAAGGGAATGGAGGAGGACGAGGAGAAGGTACGGTAGGGGAGGGAGTGGGGTACTGTAATCACGGGAACTAGATGAAATGTAAGTGAGGATGGTTAACGTTAGGTAGTAGTGAATAAACACATCAGCGTGTTTTTTCTTGCAGTTTGTGACCGAATTGAGCACGTCGGTGCTCGAGTGGATCGATAATCCGGAGAGGAAGGCACTGGAAACGGCAGAGAAGTTGATTGAGTGGAGAAGGAGGCTGGAGGAGCGGATTGAGAGGCTGCCGAGGTACATCAGTTTTCCATTCTGGTCTGTTTTGGGGTTATGTTTCACGATCATTTCATAATAATGATGACTGGGTAGTGATGGATAATGACGGTGGTTTTTCTATAAAGCTTTTAATCTTTATAGAAAAACCTTCAGAGGGGGGGCAAGCATAGCCAACGTGTTAGTTATCATTTACAGACAAATTCCGATCCGGCTGGCCAATGAGTACGTGTCCCAGTTCTGCTCGCAGACTGCCACAATCGACATGCCCAACGAACTCTTCGCCGTGAGGGTACGTTAATTCCGCTTTATTTGGCTTCGGTTTTGGCCCCTCTTGATAATGGTAATGTGGAGACTACAGTTTGTTCAGTTCGCGATACTCTCGCCTGCCGTAATCCCTCCTTCCAGAATCCACAGTACATGTCGTGCATCGCGCGCTTCGGCCCGCACTACGAGATCCTCGTTCGGGGCGGGCAGTGTGTGAAGAGGATCGTGATACGATCGCAGTCGGGCAAGGTACGGTAGCGGGATACGGTATGGTTAAGGGAAATGTTCCGCCAGTTGTCGTCATTCCTATTTACGACGGGAGAGTGAACTGCAAATAATAGAATAGAATGTATGCAATGATCGAGAATGCTGTCAAGCAGAGGAAATATGGTGGATTTTGTACTGTAGCGAAGAGCGATTTGTTGTAGGGCCTTCTAAACTTATGGTTATGATGTATTGTAGATCTCGTACTTCTACATTCGTCGCCGCATTCAACCGCGCCAGTCCTCTCGAATCCCGCAACTCTTCCGCCTGATCGACTCGGTTATGCAGCAGGAAAAGGTATCTTGAAGGATCAATTGCCAGCCTGAAGATTATAATAAGCTAAGATAATATATTATATTTAGGATATATATCTTATTAATTTGTGATTTGCAGTCAGCCTGCTGCCGCCTGCTCCGGCTCTTCCCTGCCGTAATCATCGACGCGGGTCAGACGGAGCTGGTGGAATGCGGGAACAAGTCGACGAATAGTCTGCACTTTAGTCAGGTTCGAATTTACGGAGGGTATTTATTTGATTATTGACAGTTTTTGGTCTATAGCAGTATCATGGGAAGCTCTAAAATGAATGCATTTCCCAAATTTGGTTAATCAAGGGTACTATATTTCGAAGGTTAATCAAGGGCTGTATTTCGGATATTCAGGTTCTGGAGGAGTACAAGGCGAAGAGTGGCGAACGAGTGGATGAGATGATGGTGCGAGTGGAGAAGGAGAAGAGGCGGAGAATGAGAGAGGATGGGGGAGGAGGGGATAGGGACACGGCGACCCTGGAGGTGTACAGGTGGGTACGGGGGGGGG
>LS856590.1:59064-80945 GCA_900490955.1 Micoletzkya japonica
GAGGGAGGGAGGAGAGGACAACAACACCAGAGAGGACGGGGAGCGGAGGAGACATGGGAAATAACAAGGGGAGGAGCTGGAGGAGAGCGTGAAACATATTGACGACGGGAATCGGAGGAGAGGGAAACAGAATGGAAGGAGGGAGGTGTTGACCAGACAGCCTGTCAACAACGATCACGGATCATCGAGTGACCAGAAAGAGGGTATTTATAAGGAGGAACGCAGGCAAATGAGCTGGATCAGAGATCGCTCGGCCAGAGATCCCGCCTCCCTACAGTCTAGTAGGGCAGCCGACGGCGTAAACAAGTGAATGATCAGAGATCAATCACTCTTGCTGTATGACTAGCTCCATTCCTTCGCTGGGGATATCATTACCTCATGATTGTGCCATGGAATTGTGATAGGAATCAGACTAGGCGTTTACTAGTTCGGAGGCAGATTGCAAAACACGCTGCTTCATCTATGTATTCACATGTTTACATCTCCTATCTCCGTTTCCTCTTTCCCCTTCAACAACACGAAACCCTCACGTGCCGCGCAAACCGTAAACAAGTAGAAGAAGTGTATGGAGGGGGATAGAGGGCAGATGGGGGAAAGGGGCCTTGCGAAAAGGGGAAGGAGGCACGCGCTATTTATAGCGGAGCCAGACTGCGCGCGGCGATTTGAACGAGGATACGGTAGCTATCGCGGACTGATGCGAAGACAGGGCTGACAATGAGATCTCAACAGGCCTCATCTTTATGTAATTTAACACCTTCAATGGCAGAAAAAAAACGATGAAATTACACGGTAAAAGCCTCCCCAACCTTGGCCAAATTTTTGGGCACAAACGAGAGGTAATAATCGACCAGAGGCTTATGAGAAATGTAAAACAGGCATTACTGTAGTACAAGTTTTCGTTGTGAGAAACCCCATTTTCAACGCATACAGTAAACATTTGAATAAATGGTAAATGTCATTTTCCTTTTCCGTTCCTGGTATGGCTCTCCCAATATCTCTTCTATTTTTCAGAAATATTGGACGGCTACTGACTGCGGTTCGTGAATTGCACGGAATTACGCGATAATTTATTGTAATCGGGGAAAACTACACGTGTTTATGTGCAAAAATGTACAATGTCGGAGGGGGGGGGGAGTGCTAATAAGCAGCTTAGTTCTTCGGAATCTTCTCGTCGTCGAGGTTCGTGGCCTTCTTGACGACCTTGGAGATCTAAAAGGGTGGAATAGTGGAGGCATTTTGTGTTCGGTAACAAAAAGCTGTCACGGAGAATTTATATCTAGAGAGCAGTACGCCTGCTTTCTCACCTCTCACACCGCTTTTTCGGAATATCTCACCTTTTCGCGCACCTTCCCCGCCGCGTCCTTCACGGCGTCCTTAGCGTGAATCGCCTGTAATATGGTTATAGTAATAACTAACTAAGCGTAGAATAGGAATAAAGCAGATTGAGTATACCAAAAATACCAATCCTGTCCTGAGCCGCTACCAAAGTCAGTGATACGCTCACCTTCTCCCCGACCACCGACGCCGACTCAGACATCTTGGACTCTGCATCGACAGCCTGTGAACGAGCAGTTTTCTACTAATTTAAAGACTATAATCCTCATAGGCTAAAAAAAGCGATCCCACGGCTCACCTTGTCTCCGATATGCGCAGCCTTGTCCTTCAGGTTCTCCTTCATGTCGTGCGCCTCAAGGAATCGTTTGGAACTTTCTTATTTTGCCTCTATCTCGAGATGTGGAGGCATTTCAACGAAACGGGACAATGATAGATTTCGAAAAGCGCTGTCCCTGCTACCCTTGTACTGATCAATGCTTACCTTCTCCTTCATCTCCGCCGCCTTCTCGCGAAGCTTTGTCTCCGCATCCACAGCCTGCATAAATATAATAATATCATTTTGTTGCTTTTATAGAATTAAGCGAATGATCGATGAGCGTGTCATCAAAGTGCAAGAATACTTCGAGAAAACGGAAAAATTTGGTAGCATGCTCATCGATCGTTGAACTATAGTGGATTAAAAAGAGTGTGCAAAGGTGAGAGAATTAGACTCATTTGGAACCAAAGAAACTGACGGATCGGTTTATTCCACTATATATTGCTTGAGTTTTGTTCAGGTTCTTGCTTTCGAAGGTAATTAAATTAAATTATGACCCTCACCAACATCTCAGTTTCTCACCTTGTCGGCCCAGTTCGAGGCGGTTTCCTTGATGGACTCCTTGACACCCTTGGCCTGCAATCGGTCGGATTAGGGGCCGTAACAGCGGGGGTTATAAGGGCATGCACTCATCCGAAGCACTTAGACCTGCCAAACCTTTTCGCCCACGTTGTCCATCGACTCGCGTGCTTTAGCCTCGGCCTCGGCTGCCTGGAAATGAAGAAGATTCAGGATTATCCGATTCGGGATTATCACCGAATGAACGAATTGGAGGTAGCCTAACCTCTCTATCTCTCCTTCCCTTCATTCTTCTCCTCTGATTACTCTTTTTGGCATCATAGCGTTAGATGTGACTATTCAATCGCGGAGCTCCCACATCGGACAGGCGACTAGAGTTCTCGTTTTGACGCTTTTTCACGGTTATGTTTCAATTGTCATGCTCTGTAGGCATCTTCTGGTATTTATAGAAGTCTGAAACATAACTGAGAAAAAGCGTCAAAAAGAGAACCCTAAAAGCGATACGGATTGGACACTGTGAATGGGAACGCGTACCTTATCTCCGAGATTCGGCATATTCTCCTTGAAGTGGCCCTTGGCCTCTCGCGCCTGAAGCACGCACTGTTCGGTAGGGTTTGAAAACCAAACAACTTAATTGCATTATCAGACCGAGAGATAGAGGTGTAACAGGAAAGAATGAAGAGAGTCAGACGATATATACGCAAATCGCGCTTGGTTTTCAACCCCTACTGCTCGGTACCGTATCTTCCATCTCATAGGAATTTCATCTAACAACACCATGAATCCAGTCATCGGTTTGCCCGAACTGACTGGCTGTAACTTTGAATTTACCACAGTCAATTTCAGTAAATCTAACCACATAGTGCGTAATTGTGGGGTAATTCCGCACAATTTGTGCACTAAACGAAATGCCGCACCTCCTGTGCGAGCTTGCTTGCGGTATCCTTAGCCGCCTCCTTCATGCTGCTGGTCTGCAATGTATGCTCATCTTTAGATTCTGGATATTACGAGAGTATCAATAATATGTAGCTACTACCGTTAAGCTAGTAAATTGTGGGCCGTGTTTGAAACACTTTAAACAAGGCCATATCTCGGCTGGGAAAGGTCGTACAGAGTTCTGGTTGGAATTTTTGGAATCCTCATCACGAGATCTATTTGTGTATCAAGTTTGGTGATGATTAGACTTCTTTAAACCGGTTAAAACGGCTTTTATATATCTTGAATGAATGAAATTCTCACTATCCCTGTTCGAACCTCTCCAATGCCACATTTTTACGTTTTAAAGGTCTTTAACCTTGAGGAATCGTTACCAAACTTGACACACAAATAGATCTCGTCCTGAGGATTACAAAAATTCCAACCAGAACTCTGTACGACCTTTCCCAGCCGAGATATGGCCTTATTTCAAGTGTTTCAAACACGGCCCACAATTTACTAGCTTAACGGTATGTTGGGTCATCCAACCACTGTCCCACTCACGAGATGGATAACGCTTGCCTGTTGGTCGATCGATCGTTCCGCGCGGCCCTCGTCGAAGATCTGCTCCTTCATTCGCTTCTGCTCCTCCGTCACGACGCCCGGCTGAATGCGACAACTAAAGTCTAGTCTAGGAAGCCGATCTTTGACATTCGATCTTTGATCTTTGATCTCTAACCTGGTATCCCGTGCGGTACTCCGAGGAGCGGTCCGCGGGGCGGTTGGTGATGCGCGTAGCCTGAGGGAATACACAGAGAAAAATATGTGCTCTTTTTCGCCCCTGGACATATAATGTGCCCCACGGAGCACCCAATGTGCCCAATCGAGCACATTATGTGCTCCATGGGGTCCATATATGTCCAGGGGCGAAAAGGAGCACAACAAGGTGCCAAATAGAGCTCATATTTTTTCTGTGTGTATGACTAACAACAATCCCCCCGAGGGTCAAATCTAACCCTAAGGGGATCTACCGTAAGGTAGCGCTCTGTGGAACAACTATACCACCGTCTTTCGATGATTGATGTTCAGTCAGTAACTAATAATATGACGATTGATATTGTCGATCCTCGCATTCAAATTTGCGTTCCGACGGCAATGATTACGTCTTCCGTTGGTTATTTGCACTTTTGGCTGTGCACGTACGCTAAATAGCGCAAGTCCAGTCAAGAATGCGCGGAACGAAAATTTGAATACGAGGACCAACAATCGTTATGAGAGGATGAAAGGGGTACACGGAGCGAAATTTCACCACCAAACAGCACCTAGCGAACCATTCACCACACACATTTCACCGGCCCGCTGGTGAATTGTGCTCCATTCACCAGCGGGCTGGTGAAATTTACTAGGTGCTGTTTGGTGGTGAAATTTCGCGGATCTATAGATCGCACATACCAGAGCACGAGAGGCGGCCGGCACCCGCTGTACGGTGGAAAGCAGCATGATTGAACGCTGAAAGTATTTTTTCTTAAATTATTTTCTTAAATTTTCTAAAAGCTTTGAAATTGTGTGAATATGATGAACTTGATCAATCGTACTTATCAACCAGTTGAACAGCTCACCCTTGCAGCCATTATGTATGTGGTTGTCGCTTGTAAGTATTCTGAACGTTGAATCTGAAAGGCCAAGGATAGGGTCAACTATCTAGTAGAGGAAGGGGAAAGATTCAGGATGGGGAACAGCGCAGAGTTAACAAATGGATGGCGGTATGGGGAAGACGAGGGGGGAGGGACTCCGGGGTCATCAACATGTTTGGGGAAACCCCACTCTAATCCCGCCCCCTTTTGAGAGAGAGAATGTTTATTCCACATTTCTCTCTCTTCTAGGCTCTAGTTGTTGACCATGTCTAGATGGGCCTTCTAGCAGTTTCTGTCTTTCATCGCTCGTCTCCCCTATTTATGTTCACTCTCTTGCTCCCTCCCTTTGTCCCTCTCCCTCCCTCTCTTCTCTCCCTCGCCCTCTCCTATCTCTTCTCTCCCTTGTTGTCCACCCTCGCGTCTACGCCAGAGAACAGCCCTTGTTTATGTTTATCTCGTACTCTGTCTGCGGAGAGGAAAAGAAAGAAGAGAAGAGAAGAGGAGGGAATAGGGCAAAATACGTTGTAGCGCGAGGCTTGGAGGGATCGCTAACGGGGGGGGGGGAAACTCAGATCTTGCGAAACTACTAAACATAGCGATAGGGAAACCCGGAATTCGAAAGAAAAGTATATAACTATGCTTCTTGCATTGACTGCCTGCCACAACTTTGAAAAAGCTTTCTATTAGAGCTCCACTTGAGGGTATTTTGCTATATATAACAAAATACTTTTTCTTTTCCTCTCTCTGTTCTCGCGGCGGACGGTCGGCTCTCCTTCCTCTCTCGTCTTTCACCCCCCATCCCCGCCATATCCCATCAAGAACTCAGATGAAGAATCCCTCTTTTCACCTTGGCAAGTGAGGGCGGTATGTTGGCCATCGACTCTTTCTCTTCTTCGCTCCCCTTTTGTCGCGGCTGCCCTACCCTAGGTATGGTGAAGATTTTCAAGTGAAGCTTTTTGTCCCCACTCCCACCCCCGTGATATCCTTCTTCATCCCGCCTGCCGCACACCGTAAGGTGTAATGATAAAGATAAAGATATAGAATAGCTTCATGATGATCATAAAAAACAGCAATCTTCAGCGAAAAAAAACATAAAAGCTAGAAAAAAAATCTCCCGGATTGCGACCATGTTCTCTGCATGATTTAATCGCATGTGGCCCAGTCGACTGCCTCGGGTCAATGGAGTGATGGTGATCCGCACATTTGACTACCAAAGCTATCTATACGGATAAGAACTGCTTAAATACCGCATACGACAAAATTTGAACAACGAATGAACAATCACTGAGAACGCTCCGTTAGAGGCAAGGCAGGGAATACATGAACTCCAGGGGATTCAGGATGCATGGGATGCAAGGAGTCGATATTATATTTACTGAAAGTCGGCTGCAATTTGACAAGAAAGGCCTCCATCGATTTGCATCAAAATTTGATGTTATATGTAAGAAGACCTGTAGAATTAGATTTTGGCAAATCTGAGTTGGGCCAGAATCGCTAAAGTAGTGTAATTTGACGTTTTGTCCAAATTCCGTAATCTCATATTTTGCATTTCGCTTGCTGAAATAATAATAATCGTTTATCACCGCAAGTGTGTAACAGCAAATAAAGGTGAAGGAATACAAATAAATAGGGTAAGAAAAATTTAAGAAATACAAGAAGATACAAGAAAAATGAAAGATGAAAGGGATAAGGGGAAAGGGATGGGGGGAAGAGGGGAAGGGCTATAGCTTCGAGTAGACGCCAGACGACTGTGAATCGGAATAAGGGTGGCTAGTCCGTAAGCACGGAGAGCCTCAATGCTTACTACTTTGTAGATCGTAACTTTCTTGCATTTAAACCTTTTCAAACGATCAAGGGCTTATTTGAAAGCCCCTTTTTCCTCTACAAAACCATCTATTTCGTTTGTGCTTATCTCCTAAACTAACGACTACCTGACCCCTATACTTTCGACGGAAAGGAATGCGACCTGACGGATTCCGTCTGAACGATACGAATACACCCCTTTAGTGGCTCGGCCCCAACTTTAAACGATCGAAATCGATATCTCCACTTCTGTCTACATAGAATAACAGATTTAGGGACGACTCAGTGGAATCTTTTTTTTGAAAACTGCGGTGGAATTCGCCCAGGTTTGCACTTTCTTCATTTCGTTTTGATTTTGCTCTAAAAATCTTTGAAATATTCCACAAGTATGTCAAACTTTATTTCGCTTGTAATACTGGTTAGGGGGAAAGGGAGCTGATCTTGTGAAGTGGATTACGTGCAGCACAACGACTTGACGCCCGAGGCGCACCGCGCCCCGAAGAACTTGGCGTACGGTAGCTTGCCGTCGTCGCTCAAAGTACGCCCTCAGGGCACATTCCCTTTCATGTATCCCGCCTAAATAGCGTTGGCAACTTGTACCTTTTAAGTAACAGAAAGAATTCGTATGTCGAGATCAAAGATCAAATCAGGGATCAAAGATCAACTTTTCCCCTACTCGATCCTCACCCATTGCTCCCCGTGCACATCCTCGTCTCTCCCTCCTCGCAGATCGTTGTGTCGCACAGCGGAGCCGTGCCCCTCCAGGTACAATGTACCTGTAGGGCAGAGAGATCAATGATCAAAAGAGAGATCAAAGTTCAACTATTCTAGCTTCTCCCGGCATCCTTCGTAGCCTGTTTAAGAGCCGGAAAGTAGACAGTGCGACTTACCGGCTTGTGGTCCGGCTTCTCCGGCTCACACAGCCCTGAGGGGTCGTCGAAGGCGAGGATGAAGGGAAGGGAGAGGAGGAGGAGAAGGGGAACGAACGAGGGCATCACGAGATTCTTAGCTTATTGAGCACATTTAATGATAAAATACAACTGTGAAAAGACTAGATAAGCAGAGCATTCAAGTCGAGTCTTTTTTGGGTGTTTCACGATTAGTTGGCAATGAACTTGTCATGCCGTGGAGGGATTGCTATACTATGGAGCATAACCAATAAACATGCCCAGAATGATCTAATTGTAAGACAACCTTAGATTGCCAGATCAACGAAGAGCGAGATGGCTTAAGAAGGAATAGCGGTGGGTATATAAACAGCGAAAGCGACAGAGTGTGTTGTGGTCATAGCGTCACCGGGAAAGTTGCAGAGAAGTCAACATGACGAGATGATGAGAGCGTGTTGTTCTTGATTGTACAGAGAACACCCCAGAAAGATCACGTATTATTGATGAAAAAGTTCCGTCAGTAAACTCTTTCCTACGTCGCCTGCGCCCTCCTCAAACTGCTTCGCTTTCTCGTCGAAAGTAGGAATGAGACGACTGACGGGACATTTTTCTCAACCATATGCACATTCTCAACACATTTATCATTCGATTTTGCTGCATCGAATGCTAAAGAAAATCGAATTCGTAACGTCAGACGAAGGGAAAAGCAGAAGTGCATAATATCTAGGGAAGGGAGAGCGGAGCCTGCCCGGAGCTTTTTGAAGAATTAGAATGGAGAGAGAAAAGCTCCGGAACCTTGAAGGAATGGCTTGGGGACTCCGACGAGGGGGAGCGGAGCCTCGAGTGACGATAAAGGGAAAGGGATTAAGAGATAACTCGGGAACTAGAAGGGCTATCAAAAACATTTCAAAAGGGACCTTAGCTGAAATTAAATAAGGACGAAATCTACGTTTTCAGATTGTTAAAATTCCTATTTACTAGAAGATGAGAAAACTGAGATTTTAGAAAATCCATTCAGACTTTGTCAGAGTGCTTTTTACAGTGTACTGATCATTTTTGCAAAAAAAGTCTTAAAGGGACATGGAAGCGAGAAATTTTTTGAAACCGAATATGGTTATACTTGTAAAATATGTTTCTTAGACGATAATAAACATAATAGCCTTTGAAAAATATTTTTAAAAAATTTCTTTAGCGAGAAATTATTTGTTCCAGGAATACCTCGACGCCATTTGCCTCGGTACTATGCGCTAAACGCAGTAAGACTGCGCCTTGGCTGGGAAACGATGTTTAGGATATCTCGCGAAGTAGACATATTTGTGCACTCTGATTTTGGTTTTTATATTATTTAGGCGATAAATTTTCATATGAAAGCCAATCTTTTTTGGCTTCCATGTCCCTTTAAGAAAAAAAATTCGAGGCTCCGTCAAGGCTCCGAGCCCCGCTATTATAACCTGGGATCGTTCCTGCACACCGCCCAGCCTAATGGGAATGAGAGAGATGCTCCGGCTCCGATTTCTCCAACCCTAATAATATCGAAAGCACGGATATCTAGAGTAAGTTAGTAAAAGATGGAAGATGCAAACGGTCCGGGGTGACGGTATAATCATTCCCTTTATCGATTGAGTGTGCCACTCGCAGATCAAGCACCGTCCCTTCTTCACCCGTTCCCTTATCCGGCCCACGCCGCGGGGGGACGGCTGGACTCGGCGACTGAGTGGTGGTCCTCCGGTTCCTGATGGAGAAGAGCCGGATAATAGAATCGCTTGACGGCTACATTTCACAGAAGAGCCGGATATTAGAATCGCTTGACGGCTACATTTCACAGAAGAGCCGGATATTAGAATCGCTTGACGGCTACATTTCACACAATTTGGGGGTTTTCATGCATTTATGCGTTACTACTCTGTCTCGTTTAAGTTTTGCATTTTCACGACTTCTGGATGTGCTTTTAGTAAAGCGCATAATTTCAGAGTAATCCTCCACACTTTCTTATTTGTCTATGGATTCTAGATACCTGTTCTTGTTCGGGTTTCGTGTAGAGCGCGTTGAGGGGAAGTGTGCGGAAGGAGGGATTGAAGGTGGGCTGGTGACAGGCACACACACGACAGTTGTACACCTCTGCGAGTACGGTAGGTTCAGGGGAGCACGGGGAACAAACTAGAGAGGAGCTTTCAATCCCAATCCCCCTATCAATGAGGGTTCCTCCCTGCATCATTCTTCACTGCGGAGGGTGGGGGGGGGGGTAAAAGACCCACTCTAGAACAAAGCTCGATTACTTGTTCGTGATTGTTCAGAGTCGTAAGGAGATTGCTGACAAGATCCGTCAGATCATGGCACAACTACAGTCCGTATGATGAGCATGAAGCACATACACGTACCAACAACCGGACGGTGGCGAATGAAGCGCAGAATGTAGTAGGCACTCAGGGCGGCCACCTCGGCAATCTTAAGAAAGAATGGTTTCTACCGTATTCGACGGTGTCCTAGTGGTCTATCTGTTACGCAGTTACCACAACGAGCCAAAATGCGAAAAAATGCTTATGACCTGATTTCCTACAGAAATCGGGGATATCTTTGGGCATCTCGCTTGCTGAACATTCGTACTGTTGTCAGGGCATTGTGTCACGCGGCCGGAGCCCCGACCCAGATTCCATTACTCTTGGCTGTTCTCAGCAAAGATCAAAAAAATTATTGGCTGACCATGAGAAGAACGGCAAAGATGCAGAATATCGCACCGCTCTCGAACCTCTGAAAGCAAAAGCGTAATTGTTTATTAATTTTGAAGCATCAGTTCATTAAAAATAATATGATAGTTGCTACAGAAATGCATCGTTTTTAGTGCCGTCGAACCAGAACCAGAACCAGAAGCTCAATCAAAACCTCCTTCCTCTCCCTGGTTCCCATTCGGAACCTTCACCGCATCCCCCTAGCGGCGTGAGGTTCCGAATGGGATTCGAGGTTCTGTTTGAGGTTCTGTTTCCCGTCAGATTCCCCATCCCCCTTGTCCAGTTCTGCTCAAACTGCTTGCAATTTTCTAGTATTTGTAAAAACTGCAATACTATGAAGTGATATTGATGCAAAAGAAAACATTTCTAATATTCAGCCAAATTTGAAAGAGAATACGCTTTTTCCCTCAAGTTTTGCCAGTCTCAGTTTCTGCTTCTGATCGTTTCTTTTTTATTATTGACGAAAAAGTTCCGTCAGTCGACTCATTCCTACTTTGTCTGCACTCTCTTCATACCGCTTCGCTCTCTCGTCGGAATTAGGAATGAGACGACGGACGGAACATTTTCGTCAACTATACCTGTTTAATTTTTTACCTGTTTCACTTGTTATTTATTTTATTTTAGAGTCTATGTCTTAGTCTTGTTATATTAGTCTTGTTATTTTAGAGTTATTCGGAAATCTGGCCATATGTCAAGAAAATACAGATAATGAAAGAGTTGACTCGGAATGTAAAATAAACTGCAAATGTTCCTTCTACATGATATTCATTTGATAATTTGAAGATTTCCTGAAAAACTCCCAAAAAATTTCAGTTAATTTGAGCAGAGTATGGCAAAGAGGGAAACAGAACCTCAAACAGAACCTCGAGTCCCGTTCGGAACCTCACTCCGCTAGGGGGATGCGGTGGAGGTTCCGAATGGGAACCAGGGAGAGAGGGGAGGATCGGATTGGGGACAAAGGTTCCGATTCGACGGCACTAATCGTTTTAAATATGCCATGCTTTCCATTGACTTACTCTGTCCCAGGAGATATAGATGTCAATAACAAGAAAGGCAAATGAAGTCCAAAAACAGGAGCAGACTGCGATTTGGCACCACTCTGCAAGAATTACGCAACTCTTTCTGAAGTTTCACAACATAGGCAGATCAATTCGTAACCAGTACTTTCGAATTCCTGAGGGAATAGTATCTTTTCTACGTCCTTACTTCCCCATCATGCTAATTAATCCTAATTCATTTTGGTACGATTCCGAAAAATGCACTTATTTTTTAAAGGGACATGGAAGCGAGAAATTTTGTGAAACCGAACATGACCATACTTCTAGAATATGTTTCCATGATGATAATAAAGATAATATTGTTTGAAAAATATTTTTAAAAAAATTCTGCGGCGAGAGATATTTATTTGTTCCGGGAATACGTCGATGCCGTTTACCTTGTTCCTATGCGCTAAACGCCGTAAGACTGCGCCTTGGCTGGGAAACGATTTTTAGGATATCTCGTGAAGTAGACATTTTTGTGCACTCTGGTTTTGGTGTTTATATTATTTAGGCGATAAACCTTCATATGAAAGCCAATCTTTTTTGGCTTCCATGTCCCTTTAAAGCTTACCCTTGGTCTGCTTGATAATGAGTACGCAGAGAAGGGCAACGATGCCGATGCTCGTGAGAAGCAGGATGACGAGCAGGAATATCTCAACGACAAGCGTTATCGTCGCAAATTTTTGGCCCATTTCGTCAACTCGTATCTACCGTGCACAATGTTCTGATAACAGTGCAAATGGTAAGGCGAACGAGACACCGAAAAATAGCCCTAATTTCGGTAGGGACATGGAAGTATCATATATACCCTAAACATTTTGGTTCATTCGATTAACAGTTAGAACATTGTGAGCGAAGCAAATTATTATCTAATGGAATAGAGTATGGTTCTCCGCATATATTTTTTTCTTCAGGAACAAAATCACAAAATTAGATACCCCATCTCACGTCGAGGGTAAACTCAGTCGGTTTAAAAGGTACTCCAAAAGGCGTAAAACACATTTTCTTTATCAATAATAGTCTACCGTACTCTAGTGTTTGAAAACCAAGCGCGCTTAGCGTATTTATCGCCTGATTCTCTTCATTCTTCCATGCTCCTCATCACTCTCTCGCTCTCATAATGCAATTAAAAGGGTTGGTTTTCAAACCCTACCGTACTCCTATTGTAGGACCTACATTACTGTGTGCGTTGGGACCGGCTGTGGTCTTTTCGGTCGCGAGGAGGACGATGTTGACAAGGACGAGCAGAAGGTGGACGAGGAGGCACGCGAAGACCGCGCGCCAGGCGAGGAGCACCGAACGGGGCACGGCCTGCTTTTTTTTTTGCACGTAAACTGGCTATTAGAGGTTGAACGAAGCTTTTGCTCGAGATAATCAGGTTAAAGCGACTGCATTTCACAAGCCGCAAGGAAAGAATGATAGGAGAAGGGAGAAAGGGATTTATGCTAACGATGTTCGAACATCCTCTTGATGTTCCAAAAAATCATTCGGAACATCGGAAATGGGCCAATCGGTGTTCGAACATTTGTTCAAACCTCACTCTCTAGTGTAAATGTTAAAGGGACATAGAAGCCAAAAAAGATTGGCTTTCATATTATTGGAGGAAAAGGAACGTTGAGAAATCTTTGCAGCGCACTCCGCTAAATACAGTGAAACTCTCTTGGCAAAGTGCCAGCTTAGGCTAAAGCCCGGCTCCGGCTGAAGTTTCACGGTGGTTAGCGGAAAGAGCTGCGCAGCTCTCTCAATGTTCGCTTTCCTTCAATAATATGAAAGTTTATCGCCTAAATAATATAAAAACCAAAATCAGAGTGCACAAAAATGCTTACTTCGCGAGATATCCTAAAAATCGTTTCCCAGCCAAGGCGCAGTCTTACTGCGTTTAGCGCATAGTAACGAGGCAAATGGCATCGAGCTATTCCCGGAACAAATAAATATATCTCGCTCCAGAAATTTTTAAAAAATATTTTTCAAAGGCTATTATGTTCATTATCGTCTATGAAACATATTTTACAAGTATAACCATTTTCTGTTTCAAAAAATTTCTCGCTTCCATGTCCCTTTAAGTGAACGAGATGACGAAAAATAACCCCTTATTATAGCAGGAACTCTTGCGCGGAAAACAGTTTACTCCAAACTTTTCGACTCGTTCGCTTAGCATTTAGAACATGGTGAAGAGGAGGGGGAGGGTTTGGAGAACAAGCCTTTTTAAACAGATTAAAATCGCCTTATGAGACCGAGAAAGTGATGAGAGGAGTATGGAAGAATGAAGAGATTCTGACGATAGACAGTATCTCCCATTCCCATTCATCCCCCCATTCAATGGGATTCAATCAGGGGGATGGTAAGGGATGTGGAAATACGAGAAACGAATAAGGTGATTAAAAATAGGGGAACTATTATAAGACAATACCTTGAGTGCGGGCCATATCGCCTTTTCGCTCGCGATGCTCAGATCTGCAACGTAAAAAAGACTAGAAAATACGGCCAATGGCAGATTATTACTGCGGGATTACTGTAAATCGCTCATATGTACGTGCTCTATAGCCTATAGACTGTAGGGTTCCTACTTCAAACGCATTTTTCTCGGTATGTTTCACGCTTCCATAAATACCAGGGCATGCCTACAGAGGTCGAAAAGTGAGACATAACCGTGAAAAAGCGTCAAGGGAGAGCCCTAGTGAGCTATCTACTGCTCTACAGCTAATGGATTGCCATTGCCCTTGCCGTCCACCATCTCCGCGCCCACCCATACTCCCATTGGCATCCCTCAAGATCCATTCCATTGGCATCCCTCAAGGCGGGCTGAAGACACACAGTCGTGTGTCCGAATGCACAAGTAATTCGTAGTTTCGCAAAATTCAAATTCCTCTATAGAAGTATACACACCTCCATCAACAATATCAGTCTCCTCCGTTGGACTCTTCTCTCCACCGCCGAGCTTTCTGAAATATGAGGTACTGTATCTATCTCACGAGTATTATTGATTATTGATTGATTGATAGATTTTATTTTTATTTCATAAATATATGCTACCTCAGTCTCCGAACATCAACAACTTCTTCTCCCTGGTATTCTTCGCCATCTCGCCACAGGGGAAACGAAAACTGGAAAACTACGGTTACTGAAGGGTGGGAAAGGGGGGGGGGGGAATAGGAAAAAGAAAAGATGAAAAAAGCTCACCATTCGCATATGTGAGCAACCGTCTGCGACGAGCGTACGGCGCACGAATGAAGGGAGAGGGGAGGATGGAGGAGCGGGGAGGATAGGGAAATGAACTTGCAAATCAGTTCCAGTTTTCCAGTTTTCCAGTTTTACACCTTTATCTGGACTATCAGTGGATTTGGGTCCAAAGGAGTGGGCTTTGATAGCAGGCAGAGACTTCAAATCTTCTTCAAAAACTCACTCAGTCCAAGGTGACGATGAATCTTGAGTTGCCTCTTGATCCTCGATTGGCGCGTACTCCCCTCGTACGCCAAGTCTTCAGAGGGGAGGATTCTTCTTTCTAATCCTTGGTTGAAATTGCGTGGGATGACTCTTGGTTAAGAGACGAATGGGGGGAGCGAACCGCACGCGAAGGGAACAGAGAGGAAGAATGCAAATTAGGCATAATGCAAATTTGCCTCTCACCCCTTTTCAATATACCAATTAGGATTGGCAATGTGAGCGCATTAACGAATGTGAACGTTCACTTTTTGTAGGCGCTTTCGCCCGCTCGGCCGAAAACGTCTACAGAAAAATGAACGCTCATATTCCAGAAAAGCTCATCATTTCCAACCCTAATATCAATTCATTGATTACGCCTTCAAGGAACATGCAAGGAGTGTGCAAGATATCTACCTCTATGTAGATTGTACGATCATAGCATTACGTGCCACGTGTAATCCTTAGCTGTTCTCAAACACGTTCGAACTGCCATCAACCAGGTGGTGGTAATTCTGTTTATTCTGCCTATGGCTTGGACGAGCTGAACAGGCCGGCTTGGAGGGAGCAGTAGGTCTCCATCTCGATCGACGAGTAGTCCCTTTCGTACCAGGCGAGCGACACCTTGCACGTCTGCAACAATATATAGACAATTTCAAAAATAGTTTTTTTCATAAAATTTTGTAAATGTTTTTCTATTCGTGAGTTGTTAGCAGACCCGTTTAGAACTAAATATAGAGGAACTTTTCAATGGTTTGTGAGTACCCCCCCCCCTAAACTAGATACATGTGTCCTTCTCCTACAGTTTCTTCTTGTCTCAATTGCCGCAACAACAGCACCCTCGACCTCTCTTCTCTCCCCGTATCATAAACTTCGTTTATAGTGCCCGAATTGACTTCCCTATTGGACAAGTTCAACTGACAGACAATCGTCCCCTGTTATTTATCTCTCTTTCTTGTCTCTATCTACGCTCGAGAACCTCCAAAGGAACAGTATCGAAACGGGTTGCCGCTATGGCATAACATCTGCGCACGGTGGTTCAATGTATAGAGAGTAGAGCTCTAGAGATGCGCGTACGACACAATGTTCTAAATGTTAATCGAGCTAGCCATGAGGCTTAGGATGACATCTTTACGTGCGAGAGTTCCTACCGAGATCAGGGTTATTTTTCGGAATCTCGTTCGCTTAACATTTTCACTGTTTCAGAACACTGTGAAAAGTGCAAATAACCAACGGAAGACTTGGAATCATTACCGTTGGAACGAAAATTTGAATGCGAGGATCGACAATAAGGGATCATCGAAAATACCGATCACCTGTCGATCCGAGTATTTGGGATCCACCGTGCACTTGCTGATCGAGGCGTACGGAACAGCCTGGAATCATTCAGGTTCTGGATCTTAAAGATCAAAGACCAAAGATCAGAAATCACCAACGTTCCTACTGCAGGTGCTCTTCGCGGAGGTCAGTGTGAAATCGTAAGTCGTATACAACCGAGTGCCTTGGGCTACCGTAGTCTTTGTGGCCTGCAATAACGAATGCCGGTTTTAAAGGGACATTAAACGCAACCAAGTATTTGGTTTTGTTTCGCGTTCCCTAGTCAGAAAGAGTCAGGAAGGAATAAAATGGACCTTGAGGGGGGAGTTGGTCACGGGCACCCACCAGACCGAGTCGTGCAGCTCGTTGTTCGTCTGCTGGAGGACTGATCGAGTGATCAGGGACTGGAAGAGATCAAAGGTCAACTAGAGTCTAGGGATCAAAGATCAACTTGAATGTAAAGATTAAAGATCATCCAAGCCGCTCCCTCGATCACCTTGAGTGTCGCATCTGAATCGGGGACCTTGATGCTCTTTCCGAGAGTGGCTGCGAGTGAGATTGAAGACAGATGGGGAAGGAAGAAGAGGAGGAGGAAGGACAGCTCCATCGAGTGGAGGGAGAAGGGTACTGTAATGGATACTGTAGATGCTAGGATGGAGGTACTTTAAGTATAAGCTTCCATCTGTCACTAAGAGATTGTATAGTATAGGTAGATATGGGACAGTGCTAAAAGCAACGGGGGCTTTTAAATAAAACATACGTTGATAGCACAACGATGCAATGTAAGTCCACATATTTAACGAGTCATTACTGCGACACTTTGGTTTGTTGATGTGTAGAAAAGACAACCTCCGTAGAGAATGTTTGCGCACTCTATGGAAATGAAAAATCAGATTGAGACCGCACAGTAAGGATCAGCCTATACAAGAACTGGAAAGGCATCTAAGGCATACGGAGTTTCCGTATTCCTTAGATCCTTTTGGGCCTTTATTGATAAACCGGATCAATATCTCTGCAGTAAATCATCTATAATCGTTCAATAATAGGTAGACTTGGTGAATGGTAGTGATTTACGCAGCTTTAGTATCAACAGCAACTATAATTGCAAAGAAGAATTGAAGAAGATCGGAATTGTAGTAAAAACTGTTTACTATTTACAAACGTTGGAAGAAACACATCTGAAACCGATTTCGCTGTGAGTGATCGGGGGATGGGAAAGCAAACGAGGGGGAAGGGAAAGAAGCAACAACGAAAAGAATAAAGGACGACTATTCGGAAACGGAATCAGGCAAATTCAGACTAATTTGCATAATGGTATATGGGCGAGGAGCAAATCAGTTAGATCAGGCGCGCGCGGGAATTCAAACTCGAGATCTTCTTTCAAACAGGAAACATGAACGCTGTGTAGAGATGTCATGCAGAACAGCAGAATGCGAAACAGAACAGAAAGGAAATAGCCATCAATACGCCGCACTTGGCATTGATTTATTTACACAGACTCGAGTAAGGGAAATCGGTGAGGGACAGAGGGAAGAGGGGAGAGTAACGAGGGAAGCAGCGGAGAAGGGGAGGGTTTCAGGGAGAGAAAGAGGAAGAGAGAAAGAGAGAAAACTCTTCCAAATGCACAGCAGCCAACGTATCTATCTACAGAGAGAAAGACAACAAGCGTGACTCACAACGCCCTCTCGCACGGTGAAGTTCCACCTCATTTCTCGTTCTGTTCAGTTTGCGATTCGATTTGTTGTAAGATTACTACTATCTGTGCACGATAATCCGTACAGGTGACTCATCAAGATGTTGCAGTCCTTACTCCTTTCGGTTATGTTCCGTCTCTTAGTATGACAAGATCGTCGGTTTCCCTGTTTGCAAAATGCGTCTAAATCTTCCACTTTTTCACACTCTCTCGCCTGATATTTGGAATCAGCACCGACGCATCCTTTTATGCCACCATAGCATCAAAACAACGACCCTATATATCCGAAAGAAATTACCTCAGCGCTAAATTCATTTACGCGCTACCCCATGGGGGTTTATTTACGTGAAACCATCATTTACTAAATCTATCTAAATCACAGTTGACGATCTAAGTCACGGAGAGTGATTTTCAGAAATGATTGTTTCCCCTAATGTCCCCAATCCCCGTTCCCGGCTCTCCCCGTCCTTGCCCATCTCACAGATACAGTCCATCTCCCCCAATCTCTCAATCCCCTCATGTTCGTATTTGTCTCCCCTCATCGTCTCCCCCCTTCTTCTCCATTGATCCCTCTCGTCCCCTTCCCTTCCCGAATCCTCACACCTCTTCCAACACGGACCACAACACACGGTTGTGTCCCTCCCGAATGGGGATTCCCCTCCTTCTTAGCCAATTTATTATTTATGTAGTTGGAGTAAACCATTCTTCGCACGTTCTACAAGGATGCCTGATGTTTACTGAACTATTATATTTTGATTATGATGGGATCTATACCAACTATAGTGGGATAAACCGATCCGTCAGTTTCTTCCGTTCCGAAACGAGTCTAATTCTATCACTTTTGCACACTATCTCGCTTGATATTCGGAAAGGTTTACTCACGGATCTTTTTAATCGACTACATCTGTGATCTGAATGAAAGCGTATTGCAGAGTTAAAAAAGAGAAAAATGCATTAAAAAGTTGTAGAACATCCCCGTAAAAGCACAAAATGTTTCACACTGTGAAGGGGGGACGTTGTCTGAACTCCAGACGGAGGCCGTGAGCCCCAAGCACGGCAAGCCGCACATGCTCATTGTCAGCGGTCTTAACTTTATCACAGTGGGGGGCGGACTGTTCGGGCATCTGGACCAGATCCGCCCACGCCCTGGTCTTTTGCGGGGCATTATATAGGGAGGGGAGGAGAGAAGTGCGGCCTAGGCCAGCCGGGTTGGGGGTTATTACCGAGAAGCGGCGCGTACCGTAGCGGCGGCTTGAAGTTCTGAGATTTCAAGGCCAGTTATCAGAGAGGCACCCGAACGATACCAAAAAGGGAAATAGTGTATCTAGGGTAAAAATTCATCTAGATTTCGAATCCGGTGAGACTGTTTCTGAAATCGAGCTACTAAGACCCGTTTTTGAACGAAAATCGAAAAAGTGAGGAGGCCACTTTTCAGATTTTTGCAAAAAAAAGAAAAAAATTATACATTTATATCAAAAATCTGTCTGACCAGAAAGATGCCCAGGTTTCTGCTGATTCAGAAAAGCCGAACAACTATACAGTTATCTTGCCACAGAAATGAATTACAGCTGTTCCCCTCCGATTGGATCAAAACGAAAACCATTTTCGAGTTTGAGCTCATATAAATTCAAATGATTTTTTCTCACCTTAGCAATTGGAACGATTGGGTTCAGCATGAAATTGTGGTCCAGAAAAACGTCATTTCAATCGATTTAAAAATAAAATTCCTAGAGCCATGCCTAGCTCGAACTTCTTACAGCTGTTCCCCCCCCCCGACAAAACTAGGTAGCAATAAAGGAGTTTCTGGCAATATTTTCCTATAATCTTTATCTTTATCTTTATCTTTCACCTATTAAATAAAAACAACCTATTAAATAAAAAACCGCACCTGCTGAGGAAACCGCGCGAGTAATCGCAATCCGCTACCGGTCACAAACTTTCAAAAAGCTACCTATGAATAACTCAAGAAGAAAAAGAGCTACAAATTTCACATTGTTGAGTGAGCCAGCTTAGCATGAACTACACGGCTCCTGCAATTTTCATTTTGAAATCTTCACAAATAATTGAACTAGAAGCGTCTATTTAAAAGTCGGTGACCTAGATCACCGGAATCATAATACACTAGGATTTTTTTACTCTCGCGAAGCTTGTAATATCCGCCTCTTCCAATCCAAAGTACAAAGGCCGAATTCGGGGAGAAGGGACTCGAGCCTGAAACAATTCCCTTCCTAGCTGGGCGCCATTCCGAATGCAAATGCAAGGGTGCGGTATCCCTCTCCAGATAGATTGGGAGAGGGGGAGGAGAGAGAGATCCCTTCCAGATACATATCTCTCAGAGGTTTGAGACATTTCTGCGCGTTGTGTCCTTCGTCATTTCCCTTCTCTCTTCTGTGTATGCCATTTACTCTCCCCGCTCTTTTCTCTACTCTTTAGAGTACCCCTCTCCTTCCCTCCCCTCGCCCTCTTTCCATCTTCTCCCCATTGTTCCACAACCACTTTGCTCCTTGTGTGCTCGCTGCTCATATGGGAAGAGGAGTCGGCTTGGCCCAAGACTGTTCGCTTATTCATAAGGGCAGGGGCCTTTTTCCTCCTTAACTTCTCCTCCCTTTTATACTGACAATGAGCGAAATTCGGCAGAAAATTCAGAGAAGTGGCAAAATGAGTGAAAACTCTATTCCAGGCTGGGGGGAACTTCGGATTGCTTAGCAAAGAACTCTCCTGGTCATCGGAAACGTTGCTCAGTTTCGGCGAATTCTAGGGAAACTCTAAGTACGTTTTTTGTATTTGAAAGCTGAGTTTAAAAACTGTAGATACCCACAGCTGCATCTGAATATAATAGTTCTATTCCCTTTCCATCTCTCACTATCTTCATGAATTTTGAGCAGTGTTTGAAGATGGAGTTCTCCACCCTCACAATATAGTAAATATTAGCTGTTGAGTTTCATGCTATTTCCACAATGTTCTAAACGAGCCGAAATGTTTGGGATAAATGTTTTCCGTGCGAGAGCTCCTACCGAAGTCAGGGTTAATTTTCGGCATCTCGTTCTCGTACACTACTGTCAGCACGTTGTGTTTCAGTATAATCATAACTATGAAAGTAACTCTCATCAACCATTCTCATTATTGCCCCCCCGGACTCACCTCTCTTCCCGGCTTCTCCCATCGCTTTCGCAATATCTCCCCTCTCTTTCCCGTATTCCCTTCTCGATTTCAACACTACTACACTAATTATACGCTCGCATCCTCCTCTTACCCCTTTCCCTCCTCTAATAGTAGTAAAGCACTGATCGCGCTGTTTGCCCTATGGACTACACCAGTGATGGAGGGAGAGGGGGGAGAGGAGAGTAGAGTGAGAGGGAATGGAGTGAGAGGGAAGAGAGAGAGTATAGGAAGACCAGAAGGGGGGAAACGAGGGAAGGGGAAGCGCGCAGAAGGCAAATGAGGCCAGGAAGCGAATTCGATTCGACCCCTTCTGTGGGGGTTCTCTCTTTCTCTAAACTCTCTCCCTCTCCTCCCTCTCACTCTCCCTCCGTTCTGCGTAATGTGCAATGAGACGAGATCGGGAGGGAGGGGAGAGAAAGAGAGGCGCAGTGACCATAGCGCCTTCCCTTCAGATGAGTCACTCTCCCCTCGTCCCTTTCACTCCTCCCCCCCCCCCTCTCTGTTCTGTTCCCTTGGTCGCCCCGATTCAATTCCCGCGTATTCACAGTATTTAGCTATTTTCCTCTACTTTTCTATTTGCGATTAAATTATGGTAAACCCGGTTTACGTATTTCGAAAACCCGCTCCGTTACGCGCTAAATGCGTTTCACGATTACACGTGGTCACTTGTCTGGCTTTGGCTGGCTTTCTTACTGTTTTAGGATTTGTCCTATGAAATGTTCATTTTACGGTTGAGAAAACCGTTCCATGAGTAGTCTCGGTCCTATTTCCCACAAGAAAGCGAAGCGCTATCAATGACGTTTGCAGACGGCACCACAGTGTTCTAAATGTTAAGCCAACGAGCACCAAAATGCTTAGGATACGGTGTTATCCGTGCGAGAGTTCCTACCGAAATCAGTGCTATTTTTCGTCATCTTTGCACTCTCTCCAATACCGACGAAGAAAAAGTGACATAAGGAAGGCATACGAAGTGATCTATGGAGGCGGTAGATTTAGTCGAATAGTGCACTCTTTCTTTAAATTCAATCCATCTGTTACGAGAGGTGCTAAGTTTCGGCTAACCGATCTTGGAGCCGGCCATCGGATTCGTACTGAATCATTTGCTGGCCGTGTC
>LS856590.1:86346-116660 GCA_900490955.1 Micoletzkya japonica
TCCCCCCTGAAGACTTGGAGCACGGGGGGAGTAGCTCCAAACGAGGATCGAGAGAACTACACTCAAGATTCTACGGCAACTCGGACTGAGTGGGTTTTTGAAGAAGATTCGAAGTTTTAACCTCTCCCATCTATATCAAAGCTCTCTCCCTTGGATCCTCATCCACTGCTAGTCCCGATAAAAGTTGTAAAGCTGAAAAAAAAAGCTGAAGGGTCTCGCTATATCACGCAATCCAATAGTGCATTCCTACAGTGAACGTGCCCCCAACCGGCGTCCATAATAATCGCTTCTAACTTACTCGGTCCATGGGTTTACTCTCTCTCCCCCCCCCTCTCCTATTGTCCCCTCGTATATCGTTCATATTCGCTCGACTGGTCCTCTTCCCCTTTTTCCTCTCTTCTCTTTCTGTCGTGTATATGCATTCATTCTGTTGATGCATCTACTGAGGAATTCACCGACGATGACGAGTGTCTATACTTATTTATCATACGGGAAAACGTCTCTCCCCGTTTGCCATTATTATTATTTCCTTTCGATTATATATTTTATTTTTTTTGTGAGTACGGAAAACATCTAGGTAGTATATTTGCTGTAACTTTAGCTGCTGTTTGAAAAGGAAGTCGACAAGCAATGCATTCTTTTCCACGTGATTCGCGCTTTGAACCGCTGTTCAGTGAAATATTGTCCATCCTCGTATTCAAATTTCCGTTCCGCGCATGCTTGATAGGACTTCCACTGTTTAGCATAAAGTGCACAACCAAAATTGCAAATATGCGCGGTAAACAAAGCAAGTTGGACTCATTATCGGCGGAACGCAAATTTGAATGCGAAGATCGACAATAACAACCCTCAATTATGACGGATAGTGATCCCCGCTGCTAGACAGGTAGTTTGTAGCCGCTAAACGATGGCCGTTTTCCTGCCTCGTTCATCTATCGCTAAATATTATTGACGAAAAAGTTCCGTCGGTAAGTGTCATTCCTACTTCGTCTGGACTCTCTTCACACCTCTCCGCTCTCTTGTCGGCAATAGGACCGAGAAGACCGGCGGAACTTTTTCCCCTTTTCTTAAGGCTTAGCCCATCACAGGATACCAAACTATAGGCTCGTTATCAATTGATCGTAAATCGTAACCCTAAAATAACCTGAACGGACTGGTCCATAAAGCTTTCAATCAAGGTCTGTTCTGTGACTGAGTGCCCCTTTTAATCTCTCTCCCTACTTCCTCCATTCAGTCATAACGGTCAACTGCCTTCTCTGAGAGTGTTCCCCTCAAGTACAGCATGTCATTCTTGTACTTTGACCAGAGTTCCTGGATCGCAACGAAGGATTTAATTTACAAACGCGAAAAGTTGTACGCCAGCCTACTATTCAGTATTCGCTTCTATGCCCTCCGCTCTCTCGCTACGCAAATTACTCTCCATTAACATGGCTACGGCACCGAATGGTCCTCTTTTTAATTGTCTAAGCGACAAAAAAGTCTATGTTCTACATCTTCCCTACTCCAGTCTCACCCTTCCCCCCTTCCTCGATTCCCTATCTCTCATCTCCCTCTCACTTTCCTCCCTTCTCTCGTCCCGTATTTTCCCTCCACAGTCACTCCTTCTTCCCTCCCTTTTCCTGCTCTTTCTCCCTTCCTTTTCTCCGTTTATCCAATGACTCTTGTGCAACTTTTGCCTTATCGCGGGCTCTAAACAGTGTGCGGCCCGGGTGAATTGCGTTGCAAGCAGTTCATAAATAGAGTTGGAGCTTCGCTTTATATTTGATCAATATTATTACTATAGTGGAATAAACCGATCCGTCAGTTTCCTCCGTTCCAAAATGAGTCTAATTCTCTCACTTTTGCACACTCTCTCGCCCTATATTCGGAATGATTTTCCGACGGGGATCTTTTTAATCCACTATATTATGATAGCCATAGATAGTTCAAAAGCCGAAAACATTTATTTGCTGTCTACGTCCATCTAGGATAGTAAACCTCTGCTGGTTGAGTCTGTGATTCCATCGGTCGTCTCATTTGTACCTATCTACGACTCTCTCTTTCTCTCTCTACCTTTAAGTTTAACAACTCACCTATACTAAAGTTCTACATGCGAGTTTTGTCTGGTTATTCCATTTCATGCGTTTCCTGATAACGCATCGCGTGTTATATACGATCCTCGTGAAGCCTAACCACACGACGTTTTACCAGTGCGCGTTCCGAAATTCCGAATGTCTCTGCGTCTCTCCAATTTCCATGCTCTCTCTCTTCTCCACTCTCTTAATTTGCATATGAGCCTATTCTACGTAGCAAAACGTTGTGAACCATAACTCTCGTATACTTTATGTTCCCTCTTTTTGTGATATAGCTCACATAAATAAAAATATAATACTGCCCGAACTTCTGCCCCGAGCCATATTCCATTCGTAGTTCCCTCCCCCCCCCCTATCCCCTTCCTAGCCTCTCCATTTCCATCTCCCGATTCCTGCTCTCGTTCTCTCGACTACAAACCCGCATCTGTTATGCTTCACCTGTCAGAAGGGGAGTATAGGTGACTTGTTTGGTCAACAGATGCCTTGGCTGACCGGAAGGCTGAAGCCGGTGGGGGCTGAACCCTAGCCTTTTAGATAGTGGAAATGAGAGACCGAGAGATTCCGAGCATGGAAGGAAGGCGGAGAGAGAAGGCGCAACAAAGATACATATGGCGCTTTTGCTCAAGTTTAACTTCCCTTTAATTTCCTCTGTTTTAACGTAACGATTCAACGTACCGAGTCAGTCGTGATGGATGGCATAGGGAGGTGCACGTTGATTGCTTCTCTCTCTCTCTCTGCATTCCCTCCCTCTTACTTCCCTCCCCCTCCCCCCATCTCTACTGCACAGATTCGAGCTCTTCCGTAAACGGCGTTCTGATATGTTTCACGACCAACATATTATAGTTGATATTTGTTCCGTTCTTCAGTCTCAAGCATACTCATGGTGAAATTGTATTAGTAGGAATAACCTAACGACAGAGCGTTTGGTCAAAAGAGCACGACACTTCTTGTCTTCTGATCTCATAGTGATCAACAACTGTTGGATGAGTAACACTCCGTAGCAACTACCCACCCAACTCCCCTCAACTCTTCACATATTACTCTATCTCTATCTCTTCGTTCCCCTCCGTCTCAGTCCCTTCTTCCAATGAGTCAGTCGTGATGGATGGCATAGGGAGGTGCACGTTGATTGCTTCTCTCTCTCTCTGCATTCCCTCCCTCTTACTTCCCTCCCCCGTCCCCCCGTCTCTACTGCACAGATTCTAGCGCTTCCATAAACGACGTTCATATATGTTTCACGCGTCGAACCCTTTACCTCGTAACACTCTCTCCCTCCTAGACCTCCTCCTGAATCGAGTCCGACCACCGAATATCTCGGGGTTATGTTTCATGAATGCCATGAACAGAGTCTCTCCTGTTATAGTAAATACCTGAAACCTAACCAAGGAAGAATGATCTAATTAGATTAAATGGACGCGATTCAGGAGGTCTACTCCCTCCCCTGTACCTCGTAGCACTCTCTCCCTCCCCTCATTCTCTCTGTTCCCTCCCCTCTTCCTATTCCTCCCTCGATCTCCTTATGCTATCTCACTCCTCCCGTCTGTCACTATATCTATCTCGCTCCCTCATTCTCTCTCTTCCTCTCTTTCTCTCTACTCTCTCTACTCCCTCTACTCTCTCTACTCTCTCCCCCCCCCCCTTCAAAGTGTCATAGATTCGGAGAGATCCATTTGGCAGTTCCTCCAGTCAGCTGAGTCCGACTCTCCTCAATATGACTGGAGAGTCGAGGACTCTTCAGATCTCATTATTGGCTCATGATTATCCTTAGTATCTCTATCTTCGCATCCTGTTACCAATTTTGACCTTCGATTTTTCTGCCTATTTTCCCGAACCGTTCAAAGTACATTCTCCTAATTGAGCCAGTAAGTTCTTCTTCTTCTGCTCATCCCATTGATTTCCATCGGCCTCTACCCTCCTTCATTCACTCTCTCAAGGGGCGCGAAAAATTAGCTGTCAACGGAGATTTGGTGGGAGGGAACAACAAAAAGTAGGCCGGACTCTCTTTCTCCCTCTGATCGCTCTCTTTGCCTCTCTCCCTCTCCCTCCGCCCCCCCCCCCTCCGGTCTTCAGAGGGTCATAGAAGCCATCGACGATGACGCTATAGTCTAGTCTGATGGTGAGAAGCTAAAGTGCTGGAAGGAGGGAGAGATGGAGCATATGGAGAAGGGATGGGACAGGGGGGGATTATGAGGGGGGACTAGAAGAGATAGCCGCATAAAATGGCTCATTTGCCTATTCCCATCGCAATCCAGGCACCCTTCTTATTCTATACATTTATCTTTATCTTTATCTTTTATACATTTATGAATCAAAATAATCTCATTTTCTTATATTCTGCTCTTGTTATTCCACATAGTGAGTTTCTCCAATCCTAAGCTTGATATTGTAATTTTTGTTCTCCATTCAAGCCTCTAGCGAACTCTTGGATTCCCTCCTCGTTCCCCTTCTAAAAAGTGCCCTTTCACCTCTCGGAAACCCATCCCTCCCTTCTCCTTAATTAAAGGCTCATCTCACACTGTTGGCCAAGCACGTCTGATCGCTGAAAGTTCAGTCCCCAATGGGCATTCCGCATTTAGCACGTATCGTATTTCCATTGATGCACTTGATCCATGATAATCCTGCCGCAGCATCATGAAGATAGTTGTGCTTTTATGATTATTTGAAGCCATTTCTCGCCATGCCCAAGAGCAGCACAGCCCTAAAATAGGCCGATTACCCGGTATCAACTGCTTGTTAGCGTGCCCTACTGTGTTGAGGAAAACGGTCCGTCAATTTCCTAATTCCGACGCGGTTTGAAGAGAGTACAGACAACGTAGGAATGAACTTACGGACGGCGGACCTTTTCCGTTAATAATATAATGCAAGAAAGACGAGCGTTTCCTCCACTTTCTCTAATGCTTTTTCGTATGCGTCATAGCGCCGTTCGCTTTCCATAAGACCCTCGTCATTTCGCTCGCTCAATTAGCCGTTCCATCTAAAGACGGCTAAATATGCATCTCAAAAGACGATCGCTCTTCTGGTTAACCGATTTTTCCCTCAATAATGTCGGTAATTCTCCTGAAATGCAGCTAACTCATCTAAAAATTGTCTACTCAAGCCTTCCCCGCTCCACTGAGCACTCTCTCTCCCCCATCCCTAGCTCGTATTCTGTCTCCACGTGTAGCGATATCCATTACCCTCTCCTCTCCTCACTTTTCGTTCGCGTCCCCTCTTCGCCTCAAATAAACCTCCTCCTCCTCCTCCTCCTCTTCTTAGCCTGAGGGTTCGCCGTCTTTTTTTTTGTATTTTCCCACCAGATCACTTTCATTATGCTGATCTTGAAACGTCATCAGGAAAGGTGTTCTGCTCTCTTGGTGACTACTCTCTTCACTCCAGAATATCAGGCCATCAGCTCTTCTTAGCGGGGCATAGATAAATGTAAAGTCTGATCCCTTCTAATTCTTGAGCTCCGTTGCTGTGTGGGGTCGAGACGACTGTCCCTGTCCTGCGGTACATGTCTAAAGTTTTACAACTTACCCATTATCCTGAGAAGCTCCTTTAAATTTTATTCTATCCAGATTTAGCTTATCTCTATAGAACCTGTAGAGGTTTGTTTTGCTCTTGAAATCATAAAAATCGCATCATTTCCTTCATCCTCAAAAAAAGCCTTACCTCACCCCTATCACCTCCCATGCAGCTTCACACCCTTGACCTCTAGTATCCATGTCACCCGCTCCCTTCCAACCTTCACCTTTTCCCTCCTTCCTTCCCCTCACTATCTCTACTAGCATCTCTTGAACGAGAGCTCCCTTCCCGATTTCTCCTCCCATTTACTGCTCACTTAAACACCTCGTTCCTGGCGAGCTATGGCTTGGGTAGAGGGTCTTCTTTTATTACTGACTAAAAAGTTCCGCCACTAAGCCTTATTCCTACTTTGTCTGCACTCTTTTCACGCCGATTTGCTTCTCGTCGCTGTTAGGAATAAATGAAACTGGCGGTCTTTTCATGACTGTGTCTGAATATTTGAATATTTAAATAATCGCCATCGAACAATATGAACCGATGTGAGGCTAACCATTTATGACGGGTGAAGCATAGCCGTGCTACAGCCATGTAAAAAATCCGAACGGAATGTTGTGCTTTCTAGGGCTATACTCCCTTCGCAGGACAAAAGAAGTCCTGGTTTATCCGTTGATCGTGAATCAGAATGACCTGCTCCACCCCTGAGAAGGGGACTGAACCTTTTTTCTATGAATAGTTGAGCAATGTGCGTACAGTGCATGTAATTACAGTGTTTTATTAGTTGATTATCTCAGCTCTTTTAGCGCACTTTTAAATCGATCTACAGTATATTGACCAAAGCTCTCTCTCTTACACTTTAAGAATCTCGATACGGTATCTAATCAAGGCATTGGGTCGTGGGGTTAATGAATTCCCCTCCCCCTCCCCCTCCTCCCCCCTTCTCCGGTAAATATTTGCGTAGATTTTCCGGAAAACGGCTTCGCACGCCCCCCCCTGACACCCGTTTCCATTGTATGTATAAACAGAGTTCAGTTCGCGATTGGTGGATCTCCAGTGGTTCTAGACTTCTGTACTTTAAGGAACTTTGCAGCACAATCATTTTCCCTGGAAAAGACAGATCGACAATCTTCAGTCGCTGAGGAATTCTGTGGCTCCGTCTTTACGATGTAAATGGATATATCCATACCTATCTATCTATTCCATATACCTATCTATCTATTCCAGTTATGCTATCGGCGATGTTATTGTCCCCCTCTCGCGTTGTCTTATCAACTTCGCATTGATACTGTGGGAATGTCGGGTATGTCTTTGATTGGCGGGGAACCTTTCCCCTCTTTCATTGAATGCGCGTCTCTTGCCTCTTCTGCTCTCATGCGATCTACCAATTGGAACAACTCGGGTCTATATCACGGTTAAGCCGCAGTGTTAAATAAGCGATAATTAAAAGGCCCCTCCAGGCAATATCTACCATAATGCATTTTCTAACATCACTGGATAGCTCTCAATATCCTGAGTCTCATACTCTTTCCTTTTTTGTTGAAACTTCGCGGTTGCTGAGAAAAAGCTGCGCAAATATTTCTCACGCAGTCTGCGTCTCTTCATTCCTCTCTTGTCTCTCACAATCTCTTAACTGCTCGCTAATTGGTGATCTCTTGAAGCGAATGAGATGGTTGGAGGGACCCTTTAATCTATTTCCCTGTTAAATATTCTCTCGAGGATGAAGCGTAGCCACCGTATTGACCCGAGATCCATTACTCTTATCTCTATTGTCATGCCATCTGACAATTCCGGGGATTCTCCTTATCAGCCCGTGCACTTTCCAACACCTCGGCCAGGTTGCGATTCGATAAGCAGTGTGCCGATCGATATGTCATTCAGTCTTCTTTTTGTCTCTCCTTCCCCCTCCACCCTCTCAGCCATACATTTTCTTCTCCTCTCTCTGATCAAGTAGCCCCTCACGATGTACTACTTATTCCTACATTGCGATATTCGGGCCTTTTGCTTGTTATTCACTAACCACTATGTAATCCCCCGTATTCACAATTACTTTATAAAAGGAGAGATTGTCGTATCGCGAACTCTTGTTGTTTCCTGACTACACCAGAGTTCTAAGTCTTGTGATAATTGCTGGATGGAGGGAGCGAATTAAGACGAAAAGGCGATTGCTATGCATGTACATCAACTTGTTTGAGGGGCGACGCTTGCACGCTCGAATTGTTTCTGTTTGACATAAGCTAGTTAGAGAAAGAGAGAGCGAGAGAGTCGAGAGCACACTACTCTGTCCGCCAACCTCTTTACTCGCGCTTTGCCTCTTCTCGCTGAGAACTTTCGCACTTTTTTGCCTGATTATGTGCTAATTTACCCTAATTATGTACAGATTAGCCCAAAAATGTAAATAGAATATTTGAAAAAAGGAAAAGGTACTGTAGTCAGTTAGCGATCGTCAGGTGAGTGTGCGCGGCGATTACTGTATCGTGTCAATTACATTCGGCGGACTGCACGGCGCACCCGCTACACTCCAGTTCAAAAGATGACGTGACCCGACGCGTAATTGCTGGAATTGCGTAATTTACTCGTTAGATTCTGCTTTCCTTGCCCTTTGATTTTATAATCTATTTTTGGTGATCACCTCTATTTCCTTTACCTCCCTTTAGGTTTAGTTCCTGCCCAAATTCGGATTACGTTCGCCTTAGTGCTTCAAAAATCGCTATATCCCGGTCGCTTCTGGTCAACCGCTTCTCAATAAGGCGTGACTGACTCACTTCATCGTCTATTTATGGTCTTCGCTTCTCCCCTGCACCCCACACACTACCCCCTCGCGACCTCGTCGAATGAATTTCCGTTCTCTCCCCTCTTTCCTCCTCCTTTACTCTCTCCTTTCTGAGGTCTTCACCCCGCGGAAATTGGTCCGTAACAGGATAGCGGAGGTCGCGGGACCCTCTTCCCCTTTTATGTCTCAATACTCCCTTAGTTTGCTCTGCTTGCGTGCTAAAACCACGTAGATAACCTTCTTTGAACCTTCCTTTTCTCTGCTATCTTTCGGGATTTTCCTCTTGTCTTTCTGCTATTATTTATCATAGTTGCATGTTCTATTCCTGATCACTGTTCCATCTCGATATTAGCATAACCAGACCGTATAGCGCAGTATCCCCCCTATCCCTATCCCTACCCCTCGAGAGACGTCATTAGTGTCAGAATGGATAATTCGCTTTGGTTGCATCGTTCCGTCTCTCCCGCTCCCCTTCCCTATCCTTCTCAGCCCCCCCCCCTCTTAGTCATCTTCCTCTCGAGCTGACTAATATCTTGTTCACATCTTCTCCCTTTCCCTCCCCTCTCCCTCTCCTCCCCACTCTCTTTCGCTCTCCGATTCTTGTTTTCCCCTCCACCTTCCCTCACTTTTCCATGCAGTGTTTTAGCTCCCGCGTGAACAGTATTGACTTGTGCTCATTGATTTCTATCACTTTGACTCCTTTTAAGCGTGTATCTTGTTCCTTTTCTTTATGCAAGTCTTGCATGCTTTCGCGTCAGAAGCATTTTTTTCGATGTCAGGGGAATTTAATGTGATTATTGCAGAAGCCGTCAGTAACTCCCTTCGTTTATGGACGGCGATAAGTGAGGGGGCGAAGTCGAAATCGTCTGGTCTTTTGTGGAGATGGCCAAGGAAGTGAAGAAGCTGGCGCTCGAAGACAAGGACAAGACGCGAGACAAATCAAGGGTATTTATTATTTTGTTTTTTTTTTTATATTTAATTAATAATTCAATTTCCATTTTACAATAATACTTTTGCAGGTTCGCGTTCGGGGCTTAGTGGGCCGGATCGGCAAGTACTTCTCGCCCAATGAAAAGGTAGAATTTATGGTATTACATCTTTTCTCGGCCGTGCCTCCGATATATTCAATATATTATTATTATTATTTTTGTTATTGTATGATGAGGCATGGTCGTGAAAAAATAGTCAATAAGAAAACGGCGCTAACTCATAAACGGAGGCGGTGGTCAGATGGGATGTTTGAAAAAAAAAGCCTTTTTATTGTATTATTAGACCGAGAGATGAGGAGCATGAAAGAATGGAGGTAATCAGACGATAAATACGTTAATCGCGCTAGGTTTTCAAACCATAGATGATAGGATACGTGCACCACAGAATAATCGGGTAAAACTCGTGTAAGGACGGTTGCTTTTGATTTTCTCCAATTATGCAAGGAAGTCTGCAGAAACGTGGGCAACGTTCCCCGCGATATTTTGGGAAACGGGCCTGCCAGTGTACGAAATCAAGCCTACCAATAGAAATTTTGTAGGAAATGTAAACCTATCAAAGTAAAATTCCTAAATATAATCGGGCCTACCACCCATACTTCGGGTCGGTGCCCACGTATGGTTAGGAGTCCTACGTGGGCACCTGCCCGGAGGACTCCTGACCTAGTGGAGTACCACGTTGACTAGTGGTGTTCCTAACTTAGGACACGACTAGTCAACGGTGACTCATTAGCGCCTTGCCTCCCCCGTCGTGTGCGCGGTTTGTTATGCTCAGCTTTGAACGATGTTTATAATGAGTTTATAATGACTAGGCCGTCCCGTGATCATTGCAGAATGGTCAATAGTTATTTATGATCATGTAGTAGATGAAATTATTAGAAGCAGTATTATTTCCGCTGGTAAGCTCTGCGTCGCCGCTAATGAGAAGAACGCTCAACATTTCAATCACAAAAATTAGTAAAAGTGAAATTTTCGTGGATACCCCCCTCATAGTTGCCCAATTTGCAGGAGGAAGCCGCTCCCCCGTCGACCCTCGAGATCTCCGCTCCCTACAATACCGTCCATCGAGTGCACGTGGGCTACGATGGCCAGAAGTTCTCCGGTCTACCCCAACCATGGATGGACATACTGCTCAGGGATATAAGGTATGGCGCATTGTGAAGAGCACCTTTTAAGTGATTATATCGTTTAGTTATCTTTGCTCTAGATCGCGATGAAGAATTGTTTTGTGACTAATCTTATTAAGTCTGGCGGACCAGAAGCGAAATCCGACAGCGGTGGTGACCGCGTTGAAGTTCTACGCGGCCACGATGAAGGAACAGAAGGAGGTGAAGGCATTGTTCTTTTTAGTAAAAAAGATTATTTACATTAGAACTTGCGATTCGAGCCTAAGTACGCTTAAGGTGGCTTAAAGGGACGTGGAAGTGATTTTCAAGTGAAGCTTATATGAAAGATTTTGCCGTAATTAGTACAAAACCAAAAGGAAAAATGATGAAAATTAATATTATTCGAGAAATGATTTTTTGAAATTTCGCTCAACGACGACGCTACTGTGTTTAGCGAAAGGAATTAAGCCAAAAGCGACATTCTTCTCAACGACGGAAACCCGGAACGAAAAAATAAAACATGCGATTTTCGAGTTTTTTCTTCGATGTTTTTCCGCACATTTTGAAACTCTAAAAGGATATATAGCGGGCGCTCATATTTGAACGAAGTCGTTTAAAGGGTCGCGAGAAGTTCCTCACCACGAATTCGGTGTTCAACAATTCGGACGAGGAGGACGTGGACGTGCAATTGACGGGCGAAGTGACGGAGCACCTACGACGGCTGACCTCCCATGAAGGTACGGGGAATAGCGGGAAAAGGAAACTTGTGATGCGTATGCTTCGTACGTCATTCATAACCGCGACGCATCTCGTCACGAAAAGCAATGAAACATATTGACCAAAAGAACTCGCATGCAGATCTGTAGAAATGTCTTGCTTAGTTGCTACTGTCTGTGCTTTTCTCTATGTATCTCATGCGCTATCTCATCTTGTTCTATGATATCTACGTCATAATGCGCTTCTATTTTAATAACATTTTTTAAAATTTAAACATGATATACTCTCTTCCGCTAGAAAATCAGTGCTCCTTATGATATCTGGAAAAGACGAGAGATACAAGAGAGAACTGCGAAGAGTAAGAGTAACTCATGTTTCCGTGCGCGATGGACGCGATGGGAGAATTCTTTTGTCAACACGCCAAACACCTCAAACGAACGATTTAAAAAAAGCGTAAGGGCGTAAGAAGAAGGCGATAAGGCTCCCGGAGAAGTGAGATGTGGCATGAATAATATGAAGTGGAAGGGCGGATAGGCTGATACTATCTCTAAGCTTCTAGAAGATGAGAACAGAGTGGAAGAGGAAAGATGGGAACACGTGAAAGGGGCATTGATATTTTTACCTAGACACTGATTATTGCTTACAAGCTGTAAGAGTGTAAATGCGTTGCCAGTATAGTTATGTAGTTACTTTCGTAGCTGCGATTTCAACAACATCTTATTGTTAGCCACCCTTATTACTCTACCCGTCTTGCCTCCATTTGTCCATTTGTCATATGACCGATTCGTCAGTCTGGTACCCAGTGGTGTCTGGGGGTATGATTAGGCATGATTAGCCCCCCCAAACCGATTCCCCTCTTTGCTTATCTATCATTCGGGTTCGGATATGATCAACGATCTGCGGCACTTCTTTTGCGTTGAATGCACAAAATGAAGCATGGATAAAAAGTAACTGGGCCCATGAATTGGTGTACATCCAAAGATCGGGCGATACCTCTCTCAAAACTGCATACGGTAGTATTGTTAATCATGCATCATCCTTGCTCTCCAGAGATTCGCAACTGCATTTGCTCTACTTTTCAAGCCAATATGTTAGCTGTAGTTTAACGGGCATGGTATGAAATTGACTTTTAAAAACATACAATCGAACCCGTAGTATCCTTGCACAGGTGCACAGATGGGCACGGTTGCAGGTACCGTGGTTGGGTAGCTTACTGCAGAATTTTGGCAAGTATTGGGTAGTCTACTGCCGAAGAAAATGAGGACGACTATTTCTGTCGGTAGTTATGTATGGGTGGGCCACTACAGTAATCTAGCTTCAAACACTGGCCATCTATGTGCAGGTGGCTCGTCGTCCTCCTCTTCCTCCTCAGCCTCCTCCCGTCTCGATCCCTCCTCCCTCCCTTCGCCCTCCAGTACATCCTCCCTATCGCCGGGAGACCGAGGTGATACTCTTTTCTTTTCTTTTTTTAGATTTTTATTATTAATTTTTTTACATACACTCATTCCTCTTTCTTTCCATCCGTCAGTATCTGCCTTCATTCCTATTTGCGAGAGAGACCGAAACAGTAGGAATTGAGTGCAGATATAGCAGGAATGTCGTTAGCATTTTCACCAATGAATAATTAAATATTATTATTAAAGAGTAGTCTGTTCCATTCCTCTTGCTCTCAGACGTGCCGCCCTCCTCGACGGCGCCTCCTCTTCCCCCTCGCAGCAAGGCCGACCGCGCCGCCCCTCCGCCGCCCCCGCTGAGGACGAACAAGGTGAGGGGGGGGGAATAAAATGTATTTATTATTTAAATTATTTTGGCGGTTTTTATGTGCAGCGCTTGATCATAACTTAAGCTGCTGTTCGGAGAAAATATTAGAAAAAAAAATAGAGCTGGAATTGACCTGCATTGATGCCTAAAACCGCAATGGGGAGGATGATTCACCACCTGACCTTTCGCCTCAATTCCGTGCGTTTGCGACTGTATGCCAAGAAGTACACGCGCCCTTGTTCGAGCACAGACGTCCTCGTAGGGAATCGAAGAGGATACGGGGAAATAATGAATTGGAATTTTCATGGGGACCATAATGATATTGTTTAGGAAGGAAGTAATTTATCAGCAGTTTGTAACTGAAATGCAACGGGCTTGCGCGATCCTTTGTCCTCGGAACGCTGCAGGAAGCAGTAGCCCAGTATTTCACTTGAACTGCGATAAATTGTTGTTGTGATGTAAAGACAGATAATTTTTATTTTATAATAATATATAAAAGCGTAATTTTATGTGCCTTCCATTGCAGCCGAACGGCCTCTCCACCCCCTCCCCCCAGCAGCCCTCCTGCTCCCTGGATGCCGTCGTGCCCTGTGTCTCGCCCACGCCCAAGCAGTCGTCGGACAGTGACGCGACCGCAGCGCGTGACACGACGCACGCGGTCGCGCCTGCGTCCGCGTCCGCCGAGCCGCGTGCGGCCGTCCCGACGCCCGCGCCGCGACAGCCGCCGAAGGTTCCGCCCAAGCCTGCAGTGAGTCTTCCTCTCTTGACTCACTTTTTAAAGGAGCCCCTCCCTATGTGACTCGCCACGTGCAAAATTAGACACTTTTGAAACAAAACAAATTTTCCTATTTATTATTTCACCACAACATGTGGCGGATCACCTTTCCCACACGTTTTCCGTGCTTTGGTGGTGCTCTTTGACAGGAGGTAGGTACAGCTTACCCGTGTGCTCTGCACCACATCCACATACATAGATTATTCCCCACCCCTAATTTACACCCCATAAACATGAAAATTATATATTTTTACGAATATTATCGTGATATGTAACCACCCTCGATTGCCCATCACTACACACATACTAGCTTTCTGCTCGAGGCACAGTAGATTAGAGCTTACAAGTAGATTAGATGTACACTGGCTATGAACGTTGTGCTGTGCGTGGTTGGTGCACTCTTTATCTTTCTGCATATTGCTTCCTTTTGGACCGCTCTTGTTATAATATAGAGGGAATAGGGATTGGGAGTGAGAGGCAAATTGCGGGAGTGAAAACTATGAGGGGAAGACACTTTGTACAGGTGTGCGAGCAACTATTACGCTGTGGTAGGCAAGGAGAGGGGAGAGTGAAAAATATAGTGGAATAAGGAGGTAGTCGAGGGAGGGCATTGAAGCATAAGGCAATACGGAGGAGTGGGACGGTGTAATCATCGTGTTCTAGCATCTTCTCTGCACTGTATTCCTTCTCTCCTCTTTCTCCTCTATTTCTCGTCTCTGCTCCTGCTCCTTTTTCCTCCCATTGCTCGATTATCGTGGAGTATTTTGGTAGCAGCCAGCTGTATCGGCTAGTGCAATATCACCGGCACTCCTCTCTCGCCATTCCCCGAGTTCAGATCATTAAAGGAGAACCGCTCAGAAACTTGACTGATTGTGAGCTTATTGGAGCTAATTTGCATATCGAGAAATAAGAGAAGCTGATCTGCCGTTAAGGCATTGAAGATGCACTTGAAGATTGCGGTTTCCGCTTCCTTTAAGAGCGTGACTCAGTTCATGTTATGGAGTGACATGGGGCCAGTAGTGCTCTCCGTCCTTTTTTTCGTCCAATCACTCCCTCGTCATAATCATTCATTCTCGACTTGAAAGCCTCTCTCCCTTCATTCTCCCATTTGCGACGAGGTCGCTACAAGAAGGAATGGACCAGGGGGAATGAGCTATTGTCTCTTCCCTCTCCTCTCCTGTGTTCTAGTCATTTCGAGACTACAAACCGAACACTTGCTAGTTAGCCCTGAGGGCGAGAAAGGACATAAACAGAAGGGAAGGAGGCGTGAGGGACTGTGTTAATTGGGAACGAAACGACCCTTCGAGATGAAAGAACTGAGACTGAGAAGAAAGGCTGGCGGGGAGGGTAATGGCATACTTAATTGCTAAGTATACGAGTGTATGACTCGATACTACTTGGTCCACCGTGGTTGGGTGACTTACTACAAACATTTTTCACGGTTCGATTTCGCTAATACCTTAGCGAAATTGTGCGATATCTATGTGTGGGAGGACCACTACAGTAAGTTACCGGCACACCCTGCCCACGTATGACTCGGTCAGTATACGAGGAAGAAGCTTGTGATGGTGGGAGAAGGGCAGTGGCAGTTGGCAGTTGGAAAGCGCATACATTCTAAGCTTCTTGAGGTACAGTAAGGGTCTGGGAAGCAGGCGAACACTTGATTAGATGGTTATCAGATCAGTTATCCTGTTCCACTGATACCTCCGGTGTCCTGCAATGCCATCCCTGCCTGCCCTTCTCTCACAAGTGACGAGTTGCACAACAAGGATAGTGCCGTCAATTAGATTAACCCTGTTCGACATTCCATCTCATGTCTCATACAGCCGTGCTATCACGAGCACTCTCTCTCTCTTCGTCTTCTCCTCTGCTTTTCCTCCTCCAATCATGCACCACTCGTGTCCCTCTTCTCCCCCTAATTAGAGGATCGCCTCTTCCGTCTCGGTAAGCCGATACGCGTGTGATCGTGTATGCCCTCCGTGCAGCGAGCGCGGCGTCTGCAGGGGAGATTTGGGAGATGACAGACACACACACACACACAAACACGAGAAAGCGAAAGCACTGAGTGATTAGATGGAGGAGAGCCTGCAGGAGACTTTCGCTGTCGGTCGAATTGTTGCGATCGGAGCGGTATGACCAGTAGTACGGTATTGAACGAAAGGTCTGTGTACCGTGACGTTCGTATTATGCGACCTGTTGATCCGATGAGTCAATTGGGAGTTTGCCCAGCAAATGAGCGCATTTCCAGTATACGCGCTTATCGTTTGCTTTGTGATCGTCCTTTTTCTGGACGGTTCATCATAAGCCCCCTTCTTTCCCGTGTGTGTGTGTGTGATACTGCAGAAGAAGCAGTACCCACGACGTCGTACCAGTCCGCGTTCCGAAATTGCGAATGTCTCTGCGTCTCCCCAATTTGCATGCTCTCTCGCCTCCACTCTCTTAATTTGCATGCGAATCTATTCTACGCAGCAGGACGTTGTGGTACCGCTGCTTTCCTTCCTCTGCTCTTCGCTTCCCCACTGGTTTCCCAACCCCTTGCATAGCTGCCATAACGCGTGCGTGCTTCGCACGTACCACCTGCCCTCGCTCGGTCGACTGGTTGATTCATCCTGGAGATGGGGGAGGGGAGGGGAGATATCAGGAAGGAGGGAAGACTGTTTGCACTAAATGAGGTCGATCATCTGCCCCCAGGCACTGTGTTTCCACCCTGTGGCTATGCACAGCTAGAGATGGCGCAGTGAAAGGCGCATGTCCCCCCCCCCCCACCATCAATCCTCGCTCCTTTCGGCACAAAATCGTCGCTCTCTCATGATATTGAGAAGAGAGAGAGATCGAGCTGTCAACGGGGGGGGGGGGGGGTTGTATTGTGTACAAGCAGCCCCTCTCTGCTCCATCCCATTAATCACCCGGCCAATCGTTTGTCAATGCGTCTCCCCTCGTATTCTTCCGCAATCCTTCGATGGCTTGCTTATCTCAAGACCCCCTCGTCCATTGCATTAGGGCGATCGGCATTGCTTCTGTGTCAGAGCTAGAGGAATGAAGTATCGCATACGTGGGCAGGGTTCCATTTACCATTCTTCCCAGGCCCCAGGTATCACTGCATCCTGTCCACGAATGCCTCAACTCAACCTCCGATCTTCCCTCGATCGAATCGTCATCACTGCATGACTCCCTCCCCCCCTTGTCTTGCCGAGCTCTCCCCTCAATAGCCCGTATCTCTCGTTCCTTCCTCTTCTTTTCTTCCCTTCCGGCTGCTGATTCGGATTGAGAAGGGATAAAGGAGAAGAGGAGGAGAGGCAAGAAGAACACAATAAAAGAGGATGAAGAGGAATACGGGGAGTTGAGGGAAAGAGCAGAGAGACT
This sequence comes from Micoletzkya japonica, assembly GCA_900490955.1. Lineage (NCBI taxonomy): Eukaryota > Metazoa > Nematoda > Chromadorea > Rhabditida > Diplogasteridae > Micoletzkya > Micoletzkya japonica. The sequence goes on from LS856590.1 coordinate 103,398, forward strand.
CGGCAAATCCTCCCGGTTCGAATCTCGCTGTGGAACGGTCAATGGCAGGCCAACCAGGAGCGAGGGGACCAGAGTGGAGGGGGAGGAGTCGGGATTAAGGGAGAGAGACAGCTAGAGGGGGTCAGGATGCTGCCTAGGGGGGGGGAGAGGGAGCTCCGCCCCCCTCTCCACCCTCTCGCCCCTCGTCCCTCGTCCCTCTCTGTCTCTTCTCCAGTTTGGCTCTGACACCGTCTACCAGTCTCTCCGTCTCCTACATTCTCCCCTTCCCCCCGTTCATTCCCCTCTCGAATCCTCCCTCATCGTCACGGAGGAGTGTTCCCCTCGTTTCTGGTCGATTCCCCCCCCCCCGTCAATCTCTCGCCCCGTCGAGAGGTGTTGTACTACTGTGGGATCAGCAGTGACCTTGTCACTCTCGTCGTTCGTTCCTTCTTCTTCTCATAAGCCCCTCCCCTCTTCTCTTCAACTTCGTCTCCCCGTTCCCTCTTACTCTATCTACTCTGTTCACTCCCTCTCTCTGTCTCTCCGAGTAAGCGAGAGGAGTGGAAAAAAGAGAAGAAGTGAAGAAGAGGAAAGAAGGGTTGGACCGGGCAGTCAGTCTCACTCCTCTCACTGAGTTGACTGTACTGGCTACTTCACCCCACCTCTCCACCCCCATACCCGCTTCGTCTCTGCATTCGTCGTCGATTGGCATCCCCTCATCTGTCCTGTATCTACACCAGGACCGCCTCTTGTCCCTCATCTAGTCCCCTGGTCAGTCTCTAACAGGACAATGTACGACTGGGCGCCCCTCAAGCCCATCTTCTATGGCTCCGGCATCGGAGTCATGTCGCCCTGGGGCGCCTACCTGCACCACATCGAAAGCGAGCTCAGGGTAGGCGCTTGATCTTTGATCTTTGGACTTTGATCTCTGGTCTTTCCGTTGTCTCGTCCTTGTGCGCGTCTTATCGCCGGTATGCGCGTACACCGGTCGATGTTTCTGTTTCGATACGGCGACTGTCATTGTGTTATAAATATGTACACGGTTGGGTGCTTCTCCTCGACTAAGTCTATTGTATTGGAGGGAGGAGAGGAGAGGAGAGGAGAGGGGATGGTAACGGGGCAACTCAATTGAAGGCGGGGTACCTTTATTGAACGGACCACAACTAGAAGGGAGCCAGCCACTTGAGGTGACAGAGACGAGACAAGTGCTAAAACGGTACACGCGCGGGTTTTTGCGAGATGCCTTTTAAAGAGTGACTAGGCGAGAGACTAGGTTGGACTATCAGTCAGGTAGGCATGGTTAGCCTGTTCAGTGGAGGGGGGGGGGACTAACACACTCCGAGAGTGTAGGGAAATAACGGGGGGATGCAAAAAGAAGATGTAGTTGTTGTAAGGGAAGGGAAGGGAAGGTGTTGGAGAGAAGGGTGGCAGAGTGCACTGTAACTGGGCAGTTTTCGACCGGAAACACGCAGACTATGAGAGAGTACGAGTAAAGGGTAGATGATAGAGTGAGAGTGGAAAGATAGAGAACGGGGATCGGATGAGAGGGATGGCAAGGGAACTTTGATATGCGATGCTTCATGCTTAGTCTGGCCTCTATTAGGCTTTGACTGTGTTTATGCATCCATGCATGAAGGATTGCTGTTTTCATGTAAAGGGCGCGCGTTGGGCAGCCCTTAGTCTTCGTCATCGGTGTTGTAAGCTTGAGGGGAACGGTAGACTTATTGCAATAAGGGAAGACGTGTTTCGCGCAATTGACATTAAGATCGGGAGGGGGGAAGGCGAGAGAGATAGGGAAGAAAAGGGGAGTAGAACAGTGACGATTGAGCGGAGGTAGTCCTTGACAAATTGTCGAGTGAGTGAGAATGATAGTCTCTGTTAAAGCAGTGATTGAGGAATGGAAGGGACGGGGGGTGAGGTTGGGGAGGAAGAGGAGGAGGAGGGGAGGGGAGGGGAGGGTTGGTGACAAGAGGGGGTGGGGGATAGAGGGCGAAGAAGGCTTTTAGAGAGGGATCGTGATTTAGTGGGGGAACACACAACATTACGTCTCGGGTCTGGCTGGTAATCGAATGAATGAATAGGAGGGAAAAGGTGTGTTTAGCGGCTGGTTTAGCGCGCGCTTTACAGGGAGGCTTACGTTAAGGTCTATGGACTTGGCTTCCACTTCATTTTAACGATCTTAAGGCTGCTATTTGCATATATATTTTGAAATTTTGAAATGGCCTCAGTAAAGCCGGCTAATAGGCCCTGTTAGGTGCTCTTTATGGAAGGCAAATGCCATGCAATTTGCCAGCAGCGGAGGCTGGGTAATTTGAGCTTTGAATGCTTTCGCACAGCTGGGCGTTCGTTTATCGTTATTCCCCCCCCCCGGTGCTTCTCCTTTAAACCGCTTCACCTCTCCTCCCTCTCCTTCTTCGTCTCAATCTTCCTGTAGCTCGTTTTACTCTTTCTCTCGCTCTCATTCCCTCTCCCCTCCTCTTCTCTTCCTGAGTCGGTTGTTATCCCGATTATTGGCCATGAATTGGAACGCGAAACGAGCGATAGAAGAGGGATCAGGCGAAAGCATAGAGTTGGAAGGAAACAGAATACGCTGTGGAGTAGAGCGTATATGATTGGCTTTTGATGGTATTCGCTCACTATGGTATATGCAGAACTGCTAACCAAAAGGGAAATCGTGTAATCCGATGTGGATGACGTAGTGGTGATTCATTTGCTTATGGGGGGGGGGTGGGATTACGGTCGGATTGGGGCTGGGGGCCTAATAAGCATGGACGGAGAGTGGTCGCCAAACGCGCGTGGTTTGTGGTGGTGTCCTCCCGTCTGACCCGCCGAACTTCTCCCTCGCTGCTCTTCTATGGTCGGTCTACGCGCTCTACTAGAACAACCAAGCACGCGATTTTGAACGCTATGGAGCTTGGTTGAGTGGACGGGGAGACACTTGAGTGTGAATAGCAGGGAGGGGTAAGGGGTGAAAGGGGGGAAGAGCGTTTAGTACTCATCATCAGATTAACGGTGTGCGTTGTTCTGGGAAACACTGTATTTTGTAGGTAGATTGGTCCAGTATACTGGTAGGGTCTTTGTGATGGTTATACTCTCTACAGTGATTTGTTCTTGAATCGTAGCAAGGAAGAGTAGCATGTTAGATGGACAATTAGGAGGTTAGTTGCAGAAGTAGAGCTGATTGCACTTGGATGGGGAAAGTGAGAGAGTATCGAGAGGGGGAGAGGTGCACTATGGACAGAGTGATCGGAGGGAATTCGCTGATCTCACGATTAACACTGCGGGTAATTTGCGCTTGTGAAAGGAGGGGAAGGGGGAATGCGGGAATAGAGCCATTCCAAAGAGAAGGGGGAAGGCTTCCGGTAGATGGGGGGGGGGGGAGAACCGGGACCTGAAATGGGATTGAAAGTGCACCGGAGCTTAGGGCGATGTTGTGCACCCTTCCTTTCGATCAGTTTGCGATAGTACGGGGAATGTGAGTCAGCCGGAGTGTATACGAGCAGCCGCGTTTTTTTTGTCAGATTCATTCATAGTTATGTAACCAGGGGTCGTATCGTACTTTGGTGGAAAGAGGAAAGAGTTGGTGGTTGAGGAACGAGCGACGCATTGACGGGGATTAGGTTGGGGCGAAACGCGCCTGAGAATGAGAGGGAACAAGGGGGGGGGGGAGAAAGATGGTTATTTATAGGAGACGGAGGGTATTAGGCTAACATGAGGTGCGTACGTGCGAAAGCGGTGCAATAGTTGTGAAGGAAAAGAGGAGAGCCAACCGCGCAAGGCCTAGCCTAGTGGAATGAGACTACACAACATACACACTCACGATCACTTATAGCACGACCTACCGTATCCCTACCGTATACTACCCCTGTCAGAGTAGCCATCCTCTCTCTAGCTCTTTCCCTCTGTCCTCTCCCTATCCCTCTCTTCCCTCGTAGTGTCCTCTCTCCTCTCCTCTCCCCATCTTTCAGCACCTCAAGTCGACGTCATCGTCGGCCGCGCATTCTGTATCCTCCCTCAACAGCGTCGGCCAGGACAACGGTCTTCGATCGGGCTCGTCGAATGGTCGATCCTCTTCGAGGGACGAACTGGCCTCGTCCAACGCCTCTTCCGACCTCTCCAGGGGCTCCTCCTTTAATGTACGTGTCGTACCCCCCATGTGCTTGCCTGCGGCCCCTATCCCATCCCCCCAGGGCATACGACCATTTCATCAAGTCATCACCGACTTTACGCAGACGAGGTTGATGAAATGGTGTGTTAACCCCACGCTTACCCTGAAGCCCCGTAACCGTGGAAGGGGGGTTCTACCCTGTGCTTGTCCGGAAAAGCTAACGATTATGTGCCTTAATTTGCATAATTAATGAGGTTGACTGATAGGAATGAGCTTGTTGAGAAGGAGAACGAGTCGTCGGGCAACAACAATCAGACGGTTGCGGTGGGAGGAGGAGGGAAGACTGGAGGAGGAGGAGGACAGGGACTGCATCTGGCACCACCTGGTATATAAGAGAGAGAAACGACGAGGCCACCAAAAAGACCAAAATGGAATGGCTTAGGAGAAACGGTGTAATCACATATTCTCACTAATTGTAAACTACTGAAAAGGGATCTTTTATGGCGTGTCCTGTTCAGGCGACTCGCGCAACAACAACGTCATCCACTCGGAGGACGGGCCGGTCCGGGTGAGGAGTAACACGACGAATGGAGGACAGGCACAGGCTCAGCAGGCACACCGGACGAAGATGACCGATGAACAGGTACGAGGTTGCGGTATTGAGGGAATAATAGAATAATAGGAACGAGTACTCATTGTAATGAGTCGGACTGCAGTGGACAGTGCGTATATGGGTAAAGTCTGGGGCCAGTGTCGGGGCCTTCTTCCTCGATGCCTTAAGTTTTAAAAAAGGCCCCGGCGGGTTCATCGCCGCGACCACCGTTTTATAGTGCTAAGACATGTCTCGTATGATGGAACTGTGTTCGTGATACGCCACACTCCCCACCACTCGCTACTCGTTATCCCTCACTCGTTCGCGCGCTCTCCTCTTACAATTAGCACCGGCTTGTTAATTGAATTAGCGCGCTCTTTCGGGCAAGGATGCACCAGCCAACGGCTGTATGCGTGGTTGGTGAGGGGCTTACTGTTGACGCCTTATTAGAAGAAGTTCGAAAGTTGCGAACATTAATGGATATGGACGCGCTGATCCTGATCTAGTCTTAAATCCTTCCTAACTGTTTGATCGGGAAGGTAAATTATTGTTGGCCTCTACTCGTTGAACGTGTACCGTCCCGATACTCTAGTACACAGAGAGAGAGTACGCATTGACTGCGCCTGAACCCATCCTCCGGTTTGAATAGTATCCAATCTCTCTCCCTCCTCTTTATTCGCCGTCTGTCCGTCTGTCCGTGGCTCATCTGTCTGTCCGTCAGCGCGTATTTGCCTTGGCCACCACTATTCAATGGCATGCCGGGTCTCTCTTCTCCTCTTCTTTTTTTTGTTGCGCCAGCGAATCAGACGACGATGAGAATGGGAAGAGAAGAGGGGACGGGGAAAGTCACACGGAGGGAAGGGGGAGGAGGGAGAGTAGAAGGAAGGAGAAGAAGAAGAAGAAGAAGAAGGGAAGCGTTTATTGTGTGGAGTGTGGGGTTTAATAGCGAAGGCGAGGGGTTAGTGGAAACCATTTTGACCAGAATGCTTGGTTGTACGCAAAAGCGTGGTCGGTCAGTTGGTGGTCAACTTTGCGCTTTAGGCAGAGGTATATATGTATTGGGCGATGTTCGCGATTCAAATCCTTTTCTTCAGTGGGGCGATAACTCGCGATGACCGAATGCTGAGTGCTGGCAGTCTTATAGAGGGCAAAGCATACGCAACATAGGCATACGAACTGAAGATTGTAGACCGTACTCTGGTAGTACTATGAGGAGAGGCGATGGCGCGTATTTGATGATGGGATGATAGGAGAGGGGAAGACGCACGACAGTAGGACAACTGTAGGCAGGGAGAAGAGAGACGAAAACGAAGAGCGAAGAGAGGAGATGATAGGGAGGAAGGGACGGGAATTAGTGAGGGGAGGGAGTTTAGAGAGTGCCAGAACTTGGCTATTATGTGAGCATGAGTACGTGCGTGAGTGAATTTAGAGGCAACTTTTGGGGAATGGATGAAATAAAGGGGGTTGTGGGTATTGCCCAGAATGTTGTGGGGGGGGAGAGGATTATGAGAGTGATTGTAGTGAGTGCAGTAGACTTTTTTTTTGAAATTGTTCAATTCACCGGATTCTTTAATATCCGGTGAAATTCTGGCTATAGTATGACATGTTGCGCTCAATACGAACCGTGCTATTTTAGGCTTGGTTGCCTCGCAAAAGGCGTGCATGTTTGCATAAGGGATCTCTCCCGCATCCTTAGGCGTTGTGCATAGTTTACGATAGTTACTCAGAGACAGTATGAAACCTTTTTTCTGATCCGTCTCTCCGTCTCTCACTCTTCCCCATTTACCTCCTAATACCCTCCCCCCTCCCTCTCTGCCCCCTCCGGAACTAGTTGCCATCAGAGTATGGGGGGGATTGTATGTACGAAGCGATCGACTCGACTGAATGTGACAGTTTGGACGATTAGAAAAGGAGGAGGAGAGGGAGGGGGTTAAGAGGTAGAGGGAGAGAGTTAGGAGGTAAGGGGGAGGGGAACACCTAGAAGGACACCCCCTCGGGGGACGATTGGAAAGGGAGAGGTACTGGTCGTTAATGATCTACAAGATCACTCGATAAGTACGGCCGTTAATTAGGAAAGGTGAAGGGGGGGAGGGGCGAATTGTTGCATTGCTGTCGTGTATTAGCCGACAGCGAGAGCTGAAGTGCGTTATGGAAGTCCACTTATATCTCAGAAATAATCGTAGGTCGAAGTTGTATGTGGTTAGCTCTAGGATCTCGCCACAACTGTGGACAAGAATTAAATAGCTATTACTCATGATTTCTTGGAGTAGGCACAAATATTACAAGTTCCACGAGCGTTGTCCAAAAATACGCAAACGATTGCGAACTGTCTATGCAAATACGCACGCTGATCTACCGCTCCGGCTTCAATTTTCCTACGATTCTATTAATTTCTGCCATGGATACACATAAGGGGTCAATTGGACAGCGTAATCAGCGGGAATAGTTTGTTATTTAAATTGAAAGTATCAAATCGTTCCGTTTTTGCGGACAACTCCCGTGGAACCTGTAATAGCGGCCTTATTTGTGAGAGTTTAGGCTGATTTGCTTACTCAAAGGGGGGGGGGGCGGACAATAAGGAAGTCCTTAGGAAGGGAAAGGGAATGGCTAGTGGAGGGATTGGCCCGTTATCAAAGCCCGGCCTTTAGTTGTTGGGTGTGCTTTTTGGTTTTAGCCTTCAAAAGGGGAGAAGTATCGACAAAATCGCCGTGAACTGTTCTTTTTTATTCAGACGCTGAAGCTTCTTTTTTAAGCTCAACCGCTTTTTCCTGTTCCCTCTTTGGCGTTGCATTGTTAGATTGAAGCGAAGTAAGCTTTAACCAAGAGTAGAGTAGGAAATGGCGCAAATTTATCGCCCGAATACGGTATCCGCTACAGTATCCTCTGGGCCGTGGTTGCTAAGGACAGTAGTGAATGAGTAGCGCGTGATGAGTAGGGGGTCAACCGTGGGCAGCCTTCCCCGCAATATTTTAAGAAACGGGCCTACCAGCGTACGAAATCAAGCCTACCAATTGAAATTTTGTAGCAAATATAGGCCTACCAAGGTAAAATTCCGAACAAATATGGGGGGCCTACCACCCATAATACTTCGGGTCGGTGCCCACGTATGCTAGGGGGTGGATTAGGTGGGGAAAGGGGAGCTAGGTTCCCACGGGGTTGGAAGGGTGCTCTGTGATTTACTCGTGTCTCCCTTCTCTCTCACTCCCCCTCTGTCAAGTGATAATGATAAATGGTGGGAAATGCCCCCGGCCGGAAGGTTTTAAAAGGCAGAGGAATGTCGGTAGTCAGTGGTCACACGATGGGTTTGACGGGAAGAAGGGATAAGGGGTAGATGAGGGGAGGGAGTAAGAGATGAACAAGGGAAGGAGGAATAGGGGGGAGGGGTGTGGGAACGGGAAAATAAGAGAAGCTGTTGAGGGAATGAGTATGGGGGAACGGAAATGGAGAGGAATTCGCTTTAGAGCATGCAATTGTTTAAGCTTGTGCATACGTAGAGAGAATTTCAGTCAGTTTATTTCACTACCGAATTCGCATCTAATTTCCCTATTTTTAATTGTTTAACTGTATATAAATGTGCTCCACCCGATTCGCTAGAGCGACGGACCTTTGATCAAGTATTTACTGCCTTATGTGTTAATGTTATCCCTGAACTTTAACCCCCGATGAAAACGAGAAATAAATGAATGAATGAATGAAGCTAATTATGGTTGAGGAAGCTGTTTCGAAAAGCGGAATGCGGTTGCGGGTGAAATGTTTTCGTCAATAATGCATAAGATGATATAATAATGTATACATAGGAATGCATACGATAATACAGAATAATAGAAAATAAGCTCAACCACTGCATTGTTGCAGGTTCTGACGGAGCTGCGACGAATCGTCAACTCGGGCGACCCGCTCAAGCGGTACGAGGTGAAGAAGCAGATTGGAGTCGGGTGAGTCTACTACGGTAGTATACGGTAGTAGCGGAGAGAGAGAATGACGACAGCCAACCAACGGTAGCTTGTAGGTATTGACATATCTGAGGCATGCGTATATTGTATCTCATGCTGGAACGGGAACGCGAATACGTTTCACGGCCTGCATATAGCACTGTGTACCGTCTTCAGTATAATGATTTTAGCGCTGTGATGGTTAAAGGAGAAGATGAAGGAAAGTGTATAAATAGCCCCCTTAACAGGAGTGGGGGGGGTCCATTCCTTGTTTCGAACGGCGTCTGTTAATCGTCTTGCTTGGGCCTTTTTTTAGTCTCGTCCCTTCTCTCTTTCTCTGTTTCTCTCGTAAGCCTCTCTCTCTCTCTCTCTCTCTCTCTCTCTCTCTCTGTCCACAATCACAATGGCTAACCTCGCTCTCCCTCTCTTTTACCTCTCAACTACCTCCCTCTCCCCCCATCATCTCCCCGTCACAGATCCTATTAGTGGACAGGGAGATGGGGAGAAGAAGCGAAAGCAGAAAGAAAGAAGGAAAGAGCGGGAAAGAATGACTGTAAATCGTGGACCGCCGTCCTTTAGGGGTAGGATAGACTAGACTGTAGGGAGGAGATCAAAGGGATATGCCGATGAGATTAGGGGGGGGGAGAGATTTGGTGAGTGACTCATGACCAATCAGGGACTATTTATACGAAGCATTTGCCATTAAAGTCACGAATCGATTCCTGCAGTTTATTGGCATTTCACAAAATTATAAAATATATGTTTTTTTAAATAATTGAAATCACATTGCAGAGCCTCGGGCACCGTGTACATTGCGAAGAATGTGGAGACGAGCGAGGTAGGCAAATTGAAATTTTCTTTCCCGCCATTAGGGACCGCAGCGTCCGAGATGAAAACGGCTTTTGTCGAGTTATGTTAGCATTAGGCTCCAGAACAGGTGGACCGGGTCACGAAAAGCATAAGAAAAACTAGTAAAACCTAAGAAAGGCGAAGAAAATGAGTGAAAAGGGGAGAGAGAGAACGTCAACTGAAACGGGGCAGAAATCGCAGCGGTGGTGGCGCCAAGTCAGATTCGTAATAGAAAACTACGGTAGCTGCTTTACGATTTGCTCGAAAAGTTGTGATATATGGGTAATTCCGGGGTGGATAATTCTGCTTTTGGTGGGTTCTAGAGGTCGAATAGTATGAAAAAAATGCTAGAATTAGAAGCCATCGTAGACTCACTCCATCGTAGTAAAATATCGCTTTTTGTGTTTGCAGTAAGCATAACTCTTATGTATAATATGCTTTTAACGCGTTATCAAGCTTTTCCGATGGTTTGGTATCTTTAGCATGCAACGACAACAAAACCGATTCAAAATTAAGGAATAAACGCGTGAAATAATTTTTCAAATAGGGGACACTTTGGGGCTTCGTAACTACGGTAGCTCCATTGCAACATTCGTCAACGGAATCGCGGAACAATTTAATCAGGCTGCGGTCCCTCTCCCTACCCGCCATTTTTAAAATTTAAATATTAATTATTGTGATGATGCGCAGGTGGTGGCGGTCAAGCGGATGGCCTTCAAGTCGCAGCCGAAGAAGGAGATGCTCGTAACGGAGATCAAGGTCATGCAGCAGTACAAGCATCCGGTTAGTAGAACGGGGGAGTAGGGGTACGGTAAGTTACGGTAGGTGGGAGGGGTACGGTAGGACAATTATTTCAGTTTGCGTCCTACCAGTGTACAGATTTAGACTTTTATTAGCTGCCAATGAGCTTTCTGGAATAATGTGGCACCTACCAAGTTAAGTGTCTGCCATAATGAGGGGGCAGCCATCCGGGGGCAGGGGTACGGTAGGTTACGATAGGGAGAGGAATACGGTAGGCAGAGACACGATCAAGAGTGGAGCTAGACCAATTATTAGGCACAATGCCGAGTGGATAGGTTTCAGCCTATGTTTCACTGTGCGCTCATACGGGCCGGAAAGTTTCCGTGCACGATACTTTGTTTATGTAACCTGCAATATGCCCAAATCCATACAGACTGTTGAAGCATGTTCTTCACGAGTGCACAGAACTGCGAGAGAAAAAAAACGTATAAAGCTCAGCTGTATTATTTGCCATACGTGGGTAAGGTCTGCCGGCAGTTCGCTGCAGTGGTCCTACCATACAAAGAGATTGCGCCTCAATTTGCGCACCTTAGCTGCTATATTATTTCGCAGTGAGCTGACCAGTAATGGAGAAAGTTGTGCAGTAAGCTACCCAACCACGGTACCGGCAACCGTGCCATCTATGTTATTTGCCCTCTTGCAGAACCTGGTGAACTACATCGAGTCGTTCCTGGTAGAGGCGGACGATCTGTGGGTGGTGATGGACTACTTGGAAGGAGGAAACCTCACCGACGTCGTGGTCAAGGTAAGGCGGGGGAGGGGGGTTACGGTAGTATGGCAATATTCAACATTCCCTCCGCCTTCCCACAAAGTTTCATAAGGACGCAATTTTCAAAGGACGTTTGGGTATAAAAATGTGACGCGGAATATGCGCTATTCATAGATTATAGCGAGGGGTACTGTAGGTTGAGCGAAAACAGTTTCAATGTAGTTTTCTTTGTTTAAGATAATTTCAAGATATCAAAACAAAGATGTTTATATTACAGACGGAGCTGGACGAGGGTCAGATCGCGGCAGTTCTCAAGGAGTGCCTGCAGGCACTCAACTTCCTCCACAGGTGCGAAATGGTTTTTTTTTATTTTATTCTATTGGTAGATCTTTTTAAATATCTGAAAATTATAGTTGTAGCTTATCGGAGAATCGTCAGCAAACTGCTGTCTTTATCTGTTGTAGGTCAGTGCGTACTGTCCCTAATCAAAACAATGTATTTTCGCGCTGCAAAAACATGTCGTGTCGTGTTTCATTGTAAGAAAGGGTGGTCGCTGGTGGTTTTGCTTAATTTTCACGGCTATGATATGTGGATCGCTGATTTTACGCTCACCATCAAACATAACCATGAAAAGAACTCTCATGCAGAACTTTAGTTGTCACGTCGGCATCAATTTTTGCACGTACGCTACAGTGAACTTGACTGTATTGGGGGGTGTACTTTGCTGGAATCCTCTTACTTGTATTGCGTGTAGCGTACTTGGTCTGTACACGCGCTGCTGATTGCCTCTTCGAAATACAGCGTGTAGTATATACCAGCGCATCAGGGCAAAAAGGACTGCCCTGAGAGTACTGTAGGCAATATTAACGGCTCAACCTCAGTTTTTTGAAAAAAAACCATATTGTTCGCTCAAATAGGGAAATATTATTATATAAGAGGGCGCTATTTGCAGCCATTCGATCGTGCACCGGGACATCAAATCGGACAACGTCCTCCTGGGAATGAACGGGGCAGTCAAGCTGACCGACATGGGCTTCTGCGCGCAGATTCAGCCGGGCAGCAAACGGTTCGTCGCCAAAAACACTAGAGCACCCTGCTCGGGCTTGTTCCCAACGATTATGTTTCCCGCATTCTGGGACGACAACAAATCGTGAAACATAGGCCGTATAAAATTATAGAAAGCGGAGCCACAAGCCCCCCCCCTCCTATGAAGGTATATTGTACGGTGAAGCCCCGTGCCAGCCGCTCATTCGCTCACATGATCTCGCACGGTCAAAGTGCACTAATTTGAAAGAATTGTATGTGATGAAATTGTAGTAATTATAAGTAGAGTAGTTTACTACTGTACAAAAAAGGTATTTTCAAGGATATAATGTTGTTGTTCTTGTTCATCACATTGTCACCCCTTCCCTGCTTTCTCGCATTGGCCGCAATGGAACCGAGTGGCGCTTGTTTACAGGGGAGAAATGGAGAGAAGAGAAGAGGATAGAGGCTTGCTGCATGATAAGAGTTCATACGGTGCAGACAGGAGAATAGGAAGAGATAGAGATAGTAGTAATGACGAAGGCATAGCAAAGGCAAGGAAAGGGAACGGGGCTGTTATGCTCGAGGGCTTGCATAAACTAGTACTCTACGTGTGCTTTGTAAGGTGCTATTAGATACGGCAAAATTGAGTCATTCTTCAGTATTTGTACGCCCAGCAATAATTGAGCTCTTTCTGCAGGGATACGGTAGTCGGCACGCCGTACTGGATGAGTCCGGAGATTCTGAACAAGAAGAAGTACAACTACAAGGTACGCTTATGGGGTAACCCGTCTATCGATAGGTAGTTTAGAATATACTGGCGTAGCCTGTTCTATTCTGCTGCATAAATATTGCTTCTCAAGGAGCGAGGCCTAAATGGTTACTGTATAGGTGGACATCTGGTCCCTGGGGATCATGGCTCTGGAGATGATCGACGGAGAGCCGCCCTACATGAGGGAGACCCCGATGAAGGTGAGAATCATTATGATATTATATAAGCATATTCGTAATAAGCATAAGTAATAAACATATTCGAATGTCACAACTTTATTTATTCAAACAAAACTAGTATTCTATCTCGTTATTGTTCTGTTAAAAAAATGGCGTATGAATGAATGAATGAATACGAGTAAACTGAAGAGCATTCGTTCGTTTGCAGGCGATATTCCTGATCGCACAGAACGGCAAGCCGGAGATCCAGCGGAGACACGAACTGAGTCCCGAACTGGTGGACTTCCTCGATCGGTAGGCCTTTCAGCCCTCACCCCCC
>LS856590.1:116760-142616 GCA_900490955.1 Micoletzkya japonica
GCGGCACCCGTTCATCCAGCGGGCCAAGCCCCTCTCCGCCCTCGTTCCCTACATCAAAGCCGTCAAGGATCTCAAGGAGAAGGAGAGTCGGGGAAGCAAATAATTACGAGAGACTTTTTTGCCCCCCCCCCTGCATTTGGCCATTTTTGCCTCGTTTTTTCCTGTTAGTAGCTCATCTTTGACCTTCCCGCCCATTCCTCGCCATTTGCAAAACGTTGCTCAAAACTCTTCTCCGATTGCGTGCTGCTGCATTGTATACTGTATGTGGGGGCATCTCCTAGACGAAGCCCCTTTTTTCCGTGAATCGTACTCTGAGCCATTCTCCCTGCACCCCCGCACTTCCCGATTCCCCGTTCCGTTCCAGGATGAGATATGCTTCAGCACCACCAATACGTCGTTATTCCAACCCCTATTTGTCTGTCCATTACGGGTGTTCCATATGAAAAGAAGTCACGAAGTGTTCCGTTTCCTTCCCCTCTTACCAATAGCGCAGTCGATCGATCGATCCCCTCCCCTATCCTATCCTCCATTTTGCATTCTTCTCATTCGTATGTGTTTCAAAATATCGCCAATTCGTATACGTATATGTCACACGCACTTTTCTACTTCCATTTCAACACACTTATTTCGTATTCATACTATTACTCAATAGTTGCTCATTTCAACAACGCTCTTTCTGGTCCTATTGCCCCAGTTTCACCCCCCCCCCAATCCCAGATTTGTCCCTTTTGTATTTCATCGTAGACGGCTCTAATCGTCCCTCTCTTCGCTCGCTCTCTGATACCGGATATTACCTAGAAGGCTGCCCCCCCTAGGCTGCTATTCCCTGTTCTCGCTCTGTTACCCCGATTCCGCAACCCAGTCTCTACCGTACCCCCGTAGTTCAAAGAGCCCCCCCCCCCTTCCCCCCTCGTATGTATGCTATTCAACACACAGTGTTCCCGCTCTCATTTCCATGCTTCCACACATCTTCGGTGTATTAGGACAGGAAAGGCCAGCTTTTATCGTTACAGTAGGCCTGTTATTGGGTACTGTAGTACCCACTTCCCCCCATTTGTTGCAGTAGATTATTTAGCGTAAGAAGGTCGGCTGCCGACCCCTCTCCTCTCCCTTCCTATATTCCTTCATAATGTTTGTACTTTTCGACTTCCCTTGCTTCCTTAGTCCTACCGTATTCCCCACCCGCCGATCATTATTATATTATTATTATTAGCCGTTTCTCCGCTTTCCCTGTGTTCATCTTGTGTACCATGTATAACCCCCCGTCCATGTCGTTTTCTCGCCCTTTTTGCTCCCTTATTCTTCGATAGAGTTGTCCTTGTTTCGCTGTGTTTCCTCTTCCTTCCCTTCGCAGTTGTTCTTCACTATTTTCCCCCTTCTTCCTCGTTCCCTACAGTTTTCTTTTCCTTGTTTTGGCGCATTTCCCCTCCCTTTTTGCGGATATTTACGCTGCACAAGGCTGTTTTTTGCTGTAATACAATGTTCCGTCAATATCAGAGGGCACTCCTACTGCTAATTTCGTAAGGTCCATCGTTTGCTACAGTAATCCGCCCTGATATGGTAGAGAGGGTGTGCTTCGAGTAAGTGCGTATTAGAGCGGCTGAATATATTTCGGCTATTGCTTGCTCCTTGTATTGTAATCCGCTGCTAATATTGGAATGACAACTTCGGACTGTGAAGAGGAACAAGCATAATAAAGACCTCTACGACGAGACGGTGTTGCTACTTGTACAACAGATGGTGACAATTTTGGGCATGAAAGGGCGTTCTTGGTCGGTCGAAGGTATTCATTCGTTTAAGTTTTATCGTTTTCTGAAAGCACGATGCTGCGTTACCTGGCTCTGTTCAGTTGCGCCCAACAAGCGAGGGAGGGGGACAGAAGGTCTAATAGCTGTGGGCAATTAGCGTATGGCCGATATACGGTCCGCACAATATGAGGGGATTGCGTGTGGTCCATTCATTTGTGGACCCCGCGCTGTGCGGTGCATTATTAGCAGAGCAGAACGAGAAACAAATACGTTTCAGGTCCTGCACAAAGGATAGATTTTCGATAGTATTCAGTACTCTGAGCCTCTTCCAAACTCTTCTAAACTCCATAGTTGTTTACTCTGTTATGCTCACACAGTTATCATCTGAGCGAGCGTGATCATTTCGTGTGTTTTGATCAGAGCACACCTCGTGTAAATACGACGCCTGCGAAAGGCTAGCTCAGCAATTCGAGGGGCGAAAGTAAGATAAGCAGCTTACGCGGTGGACAGTATCAAAATGCATGCGGGGTATGCCCGGGTGAAGTGACTCTTATCGCTAAGTGACCGAGGAGAGTCTCACTCTCTCCACGTGGAGCCGGTAAATGTGATAGGCAGGACGGAGTGGAAAGTGTCGAGTAAGCATTGAGCGCAAAGAGGATATCACCTCTGAGAAGGAGGGGGCGGAGTCTCGCAGAGGGGGTGGGGGTGTAGCATATAACAGTCGTTGAGCGGCGCGCTGCTTGTTGATGGCTTGGGTCAGGCTGGGGTCAGTCCCTAGTCCCTCATTCCCCCTCCCCAACCCGACCTCCTTGCCTCCCTCACTAGACTCTCCTCCCCCTCTCGCTATCCCCCCCCCTAGATGATCTTTGTGCTCAGTGCGCGATACTGCCCTTCTTCATTAGTTCATCGTACAACACTGCCAGTCTTATTTGTGTGTCCCCGACCCAATGGTCAGTCTCATCATAAGACGCAATATCGAATGCATTCGACATTGTTTTCCCTCGACTGCTCCATTCCCCATCTTTTCCCTTTCATTATCGCGTATCATCTCTGTTAGTTAGTCTTGTGCTCGTCCCGGTCATTGTGATCACACTAGCCTATCCCTCCATCTCTTCTCACTTCGTACCTATCCCCCCCCCCCTATCCGCGAGTACTCAATCAGTCTTCGCTGACTTTTTGCTCACCCCATCAATGGCTCGTTCAGCGTGTACTTTGTCTCTCATTAAATCGGCCATCGTCGGCTTTCTGCCTTTGTGGTTAATTTGTCCTTTTTCTTCGCCCCTGCCTCTCTCTCTCGCTCCTCACTTTGCTCTCGTTGTTGTTGCGATCACTGATAATAAGCTCCTTCGA
Source organism: Micoletzkya japonica (assembly GCA_900490955.1). Lineage (NCBI taxonomy): Eukaryota > Metazoa > Nematoda > Chromadorea > Rhabditida > Diplogasteridae > Micoletzkya > Micoletzkya japonica. Next base: position 119,859 of record LS856590.1, read on the forward strand.
ATAGCTTGCAAACTAGGGTTCGCCTTTGGACGCTGTTCCACGGGTACGTTTCAGTGTTCATGCTCCGCAGGCATATCCCGGTATTTATAGAAGTTTGAAGCATAACCGAGAAAGAGCGCTAAGTAGAGAACCTATTGCAAACTTTTGCAGTTCGTGTGTGAAGATACTCACGCTTTCGCAATGTATGCACCTTATTGGTTGTATTATTCCTAAGCATCTCTCAGGTGCCTAGTATAATCGCCGTTCGTCTTAATTAGCCATAAAATCGCACGCATTAGTGCCCCTACGTGCTCATCAACTACGAACGCGCGCCCTTTCCGTTTTTAGAGAATTTAGAGGACAGACTGTTCTCGAACTTTTATCGGCTTCGCTCCAAAGATCTGTCTGTAGTACCGTATACGATGTGCCTATCTTAACACACAGTCTATTAATACGGCAATTGATAAGAGCGTAGCTGTTCATAACCCCACGCAATTCGCTCTAGAGGTCCAATCCAAGCATTGAGATCTTATCCAAGCCCTCCCTTTATCTTATTCCGCGCCGATCTCACAATAATCCCCTTTGAATCTACCGTAATCCGGTCCCTCAATTGCCCTGATCTCAGCTTACTCCTCCTTCCCCTCGCCCCCTTGTCTCCGTCCATCCTCCTTTCGTCATGTCCTGCTCACTATCATTCGGTTCCCCGCGTACTTTGTCCCTTCCATTGAGTGCGAGTGTCTGTCTGTATGTCCGTCTTACGTGCTTCGGGTTACGTCGCACCTCCCACAGCTTGATCGTGCTTTGATGTCTGTGTGTGTGTTCCACCTGTCGCCTTCCTTCCATTTCATCTCTTCTCCGCAATCTACAGCTTGATCATGCGAACTGACCCTCATCGCTCGGTCACTAGTTCGTTCACCAACTTGTTATGCGAGTAGCCTCTCCCCTGCTCGACCGCTTCCCCCTTCCTACTTCGCAGTAGAGTATGCTATCGTGTTCGATAGACCGTACGATAGGCCTTCGTATGCTGCATCTTCGTGCAGACTCAAACAAAGTATGCGAGTGCGTCTGTTAGCCTGCTTAGCCTCCCCCCTCTGCTGCTCTCTTGCCATGCACCGTCCACTCGCTCAGCACGTGAATCACCTGTGCATAGCCCGAGGCGCTTGACCACTCACGCACCCTCTCCTGCAGACGAATGGATTGAGGGGGAGAGCGAGAGGATGGATGTAGGTATGCATGTAGTGTAGGTGCGGGAGGCGTATTATTAACACGCGAGAGTCCACTCATTCACTCTCTATGTGTACAAGGCGCGACCTAACCGCATCCGACCTCACTCGCTTAGCCCACTTCCGACATTCTACACAAGAAAGGGGTCTTGTCGGCTCTCTGAGCTATCCTCTCATTCCTATTCACTTCTTCTTGCCTCCTCTAAACAACATCGGTCTTTCTCCACACGAGTGTCGTCGCCTCCTCCGCTGTGGTCCTTCACATGATCTCCGGGGACTATATAACCACAGCCTTGTCCAGCGATCAGCCATCAGTCGCTTATCGTGAACCTTGCTCCCCTCTCCTCCTCCTCCTCCTCCTCCACTCGACTCCTCCCTCCTCTTTTAAAGTTGTTTTGCTCGGCAATGTGTTGCCCACATTCTATCTCTCTCTCTCTCTTTCTCCTGCTAGTCTCTCTTTGTTTTCTTCTTCGCATCCTCTGCTACTCCTCCTCCTCTTCATTATATCCATTCGTTGACTATAGGTTCTTCTTCTTCTTCTTCTTCCTAGCCTCTGGTCATTACACAACAAGTTCTTCTTCTTCTTCGCCTTCTTCTTACTGCTGCTCTCGCCTAGGGGTCCCAGACCAGAGGAGAGTGACAATATTAATGGCCCTCGGTTGGTTCGCGAGCGGCCGCTGTTGTCATCTATCTCATTCTGGGGGATGTGTTGATCGTTCTCGAGCTGATCTTGCATACTACGGTAGCCATCTCCGCTCTCGTCCGCCCCCTTTCCCTCCTTCTTCTTTTGCAAACGCTACTCTCGACTGGGCTGTGCTGCCACTATCGCTTTGCCTTTCGAATGAAGAATGGTTAGCGGGTCGAGTCGGTTTCGAACCGGAACCTGGTCCGTCGGTTAATTGCCTCTACGCCATACTGCAATCGGCTGGTGTTCCCTCTGTGCACAACAACTCTCCTTGTGCTGTCCGTGCACATGGCTGTCATGCCGTTCCGTGCACTCTTCTCCTCTCGTCTGCCCTTTCCTTCTCCTCTTCTCTCCGCTTCTTTCCTACCCTCGTAATACTCTGTCCGAGTGCACCCTCTGCACCAGTTCAGACTCCTCCCGTCACTTGTTAGACGCCAGTCTCCTGTCTGTCTCCGCATATTCTCCCCCTACTCTTGCTGCATCTTGTCAAACCCCGTGCTGTTGTTATCATTCGCGTTCTCCCATATTCCAATCGCCCTTTGCAGGAACGGCTCCATCGTCCTGCTTATGATGGGTTTCGAGACCGGTCGCGTTGTCGTGCCGTCTACCGTAATCGCGGAGGGCCTGCCGGAGGACGCGCAGAAGGTCTGCACCACCCTCCCGCCGCCGCCCTCCATGACCGTCGTCTCCTCGCCCAGCCTCTCCCGCTCCGACTCCCTCACCTCCATCGATCCCGTAAGCCGCATCACGACATTTTAGACCATCTACAGATATGGTTACATGATACGAACAAAGCTAAATCGAAGCCTAATTCAAAAATTCGAAGAGTTCCATGCTTTGCTAGCGATGAATGGGCTTCAAATCGGCAAATCTAGCAAGCTAGCAGTGAGCGCTGCTGCCTTCATGCTCATTGTTAGTCCTCTCCTGGTCGTATACTGCCATCACCTTCCAAACAGTTGTCCCTTCCTTCCCTTCTGCACCGGCCCTCTCCGTCGTCCTCTTCTTCTTACCTGTTATCATTTCCTTCTACTCCTTCCCCCCCTCTCCTCCTCCTCCTGCCTCCTCTCCTCTCTTCTATCCCTTGTCTTCCACTACCATCTCCTCCACCTCCTCCTTCTTCTCTCGACAAAAGTGTACGATAGCGAGAGTGAGTGAGAATCGCGTACGAGTGATAGCAGGTGGCACCGGGGAGAAGAATGGGGAGTACAGTACCCCGAGCAGTGTGTTGCGTGAATACCGTAACCCCCCTCTTGTAGGACATGCTGATCGATGACCTCGACGATCTGGATAAGCTGAGCAATTGCCTGAGCGAAGTGAGTCAGCCCAGATCGGGAGACGGAAGGCGGTGGGGGTCATCGGTTAGTGAAGAGGGGAGGGTCTCAATTCTAAATGTTAAGCGAACAAGCCAAAATGCTTAGGATATGGTGTTTTCCGTGCGAGAGTTCCTACCGAAATCAGGGTTCTCGTTCGCTTAAGATTTTCACTGTTGTCAGAACATTGTGGGGTAGGAAGGAAGTAGAATGAGGGGAGAAGGAAGGGGGGATAAGTAGAGATCATGAGGTGATCGGGTATAGATAGCCCGCCGAGATACGGTGGCAGTTGACAGATAGGATAGCAAGACACGAGGGATATGGCCTTGAAGCGACCCGCGTTTCGCTTCCATCTCCATCTCTCGCTGCTGCGCCTGCTCGCGCTCTCTCTCGTATTCATCCCCCACCCTCTCCTCTCCTTCTCTCTCGAGGTTGACTTTTGGTTCTCCGAGAGAAGAGGAGGAGAAGATGGCCACAACACGTTGGTGGGGGTTGGTTGTGGTGCTCACTCATATAATGCGATGGAATGGATGTGATGGTCAGTGACGCGTGGACAGTTCGAGTTATGTCCGTGCATGTAGAAAGTGAATGAGCAAGGGAAGGGGATATACAGCAGACCGTTATTATAATAACTACACTGTTGGCGGGTTCCGTACCTCGCATCAATCCTGCCTTTTTCACGTGCGCCCGGGCAAGGTACGCAGCCGAAGTGGAGATCATATTGAGTGAGGAGGCAGTTGTAACAGTAAACCGACAACATTATACTCGGCGCTCCGTGGCTACACTCTCCCATCGCGATTGACGCGGTCGTTACTCTATTTGATTGCGCCTTATCCACACTTGAGAGCGGCGAACATTTTGTTCTACGTTCGCGATAGATGTGAAGGGGGTGCGCTGCAGATCTGGATGTGTCGCACATCGCGATAACCCGTTGTGCATAGGGGATCTCATAGGGAGGATGACGCGAGTAGTCGACATGTGCTTCATGTTGACCGCGCGCGTATTTGCATGCCATCATCGTCATTTCCTTGCATTTGCATCGTGACATTATTGACGACCATTTTGAATGTAGAGACAAATGATTCGATCAGCGCACAAAGGAGGGCTGATTACTCATCAACCAGCTCACGAGGCAGTTGATCCATAACACGCGTCACGTGAGAGTATATGACTGCTCTCGACTTGTCACAGAGTACGCGTCCCCTTATCGGCATCGATTGTACTGCTCAGTCCAAGCTGTCGTCGCGGACTGCAACCTCTTCGCTGTTGTCAGTCTTGCCCTCCTTCATCTTTCATCGCCTCCTCCGCCCGATTCTTGTCGATTACCTTGCTTATCTCCAAGTCGTCCGTTGTCTTCTTCGGGGCTTATCGTGTCCCTTGTTTACGGCGTATCCAACTTGTCGACGAAACCTCCTCCCCTCCTCTTCGTCCCTTCTGGTCTCCTTGCTTGCCTTGTCCCTCCTCCTCCTCTTTGCACTTGTGTACTGCTCCATTCTCATTGAAGAACAGCCGAGAGATACGAGTACACCCTCCTTTCCCTTCTCTCGTCTCATTCTCCCTTGCAGCAGAGCATGCACAATGCAGACCGAATACTGCTCTACATGCGCTATCGCATAGATCGCTACATACGGTCGCTTGCCAAGCCGGATACGACAGTTGGGGTACAAAGACACACACACACATGAATGGGGTAGATTCAATTGCATCCCGAAACTAGGTGTTGAAAGCCAAACTATTTAGTCGTATTTGGTGATGAATAGCAAAAAGAGCACGCAAATCAGCTTGGTTTTCAAACCCCCTATCAAAATCGCATTGTAATCGGGATGAGGATGGTAATGTTCAGGTTTCATCCGATACGAAGACTGCTGGGGGTACTCCATCCACCTCCATCATCTACGACATCATACAGGTGTGCATGATCGCAAGCTGCTAGAAAATTAAAAAAAACGTAAACTGTTCATTCGATTTCTTCTCTTGCAAAGATCGTTTTGCTTTGAACAAACATGCCCTTTTTCTCCGCTGACACTCGCATTGGCCATGCAATGTAGTAGGCACGATAGAATACGCACTGTCCCCCCGTTGATAAGTGACAATAACAAGCGATCGGACATCGCCGCGTTCTTTGTCTCTTGCAATCGTCCTTTCGTTCCTCCCCGTTCGTCTTCTCTCCTCCTCCCTTGCTTCTTTCGAATGAGCACTGCGCTGAGTGCGAAGAGGAGAGCGACAGCAGCATTACATTCCGCACTCTTTGCTCGCCGCTCCAGTTCGTCCTCTATCCAAACCTTTGTGGTGTGACGCGGTGAAAAACAATGCTGGCGTCACACTGATAAGCTCGGGTAGACATTCGTGAAATTCCAGACGGTTCCATGTACTTCGTAGTTATCGATAAATTTAACCATAAACGGGTAGGGGCATAAACATGTAAACGGGTAATGCTATGGTATTTGGAAATACCATTAGCGATTTACATACTGCTCTACAGGCGCAACTCGCCCTATGGACGTGCGTGGGCTCTCTGATGTACTCGTATGCCTGGCGACAGCATCGCAAGAAGTTCATCATCAGCATTGTAAGCCCCCGTCCCTCTGACCACAACAAGCAGATAGCGTGTAGACCGTTAGTCGTCGATAAGGCTACGGCGGCGCACAGAATTATAGCACATTCCACACGTCGTTGACGGCAAAGTTCGCTGCTTTTCAAGTTCTTCGTCATTCCGACCGTGATCACCGTGTGCTGTGCCATCTCGGGCCTGCTCACTACCATCGTCATCCTGTCGAGTATGTCATATTCTTGTTCGCTCCCGAAATCAGTCCATTCAGGACTCTTCTCCACTCCCTTCGCCTACAACGACTTCCTGGCCTATGCCAACCAGCAGGAGGAGGGGCGAAGTAGTCCTCAGGTACGGTAGTACATAACCAAAAAGAAACCATAGGTATATCTCCAGCATTAGAGAGAAATCGTAACGGTTCACCTTTTTACCTTGACTCAATCGCTCCCCTTCAGCCGATGACCCGTCTGCGCTCGTACTCGGGTGCCTCGTCCTCGCACTCATCGGCCGACGACCTTCTCCCGAAGCCCTTGTGCCGTCGTCACTCGTCCACCTCATCCGTCTGTGGTGAGCTCCCTTGCCCGCCGGTGACGAGTCCCCCGCGGACTCGCAAGGCCTCCACTTCCACCTCCACCACTTCCTCACCGTCCGTCCCTCCTCCTTCCTCTTCTTCTTCTCCGTCTTCTGCACTGCACCGCCGTCGATCCTCTGTCATCTCCGATGCCGTCTTTAGTAAATTCTACTGTCTCCGCCCTCCGTAATGCTCTCCTTGTGCAGGTCCGCTGTCGGTAGCCTCTCGACCGCCCTCTCGGAAGCTCTCCTACTGCTACTCGCACTTCTCCGCCTCGCACGAGCAGCTCAACGACGTCAAGTGATTCGGAAGCCCGACGAAGACGTCTTCATCCGTCCAGTAGAGAGCCCCGAATGGCGGTCGTTCACTGAGCATGCTATTCCCCGTAACTTATATGCCCTACATTGTTCGCCCCCTTAGTCTCTTAGCCCTCTTATGTTTGTACAAGTTTGCGCTACCATATTGTTACGGTTATCCCCCACCCACCTCCCCCTCGACGATCCATTCTGTTACCAGTTGCTTCTCTCTCATTAGATACGAGGTGTGCAATAGCGGGCGGGAATTGTACCCATCCAGCGCTGTACCTCGTACTAGCCCAACTTTGACACTAGGCTTCGGAGCTCCATATTACATGATCACTGTGATTCGGGTTTACAGAGATTCTTCTACATTTTATACAAGCCTTATCGATCCCGAATCGCAGACACACGTTACCGATAACCCACGATACTCATTCATACATGTACTACCAAACTTACTATGCCAGGCGCGCTCTGTTCGACTCTATACCGTAATGTATCATAGACAATCGAACGTATCCTTTCTTATCTTAGCATAGCCAATTGACTATTCGAGTCTTAGAAATAGGAAAGAAGAAGAGGAACTGTCACGAACACGCATTCACGGGTACGATACAGATGCGCAACGATAAAACCGTTTGACAAACCGAAACGAGTAAGCAAACCACGGGGGAATACATGCATGATATGGACACGGCAAACTAGACAACGTGGAAATCTTAGCACAAATTATTACACATTATTAAAACTGGCAATAGGCAGACGAAAAGAAAAGGGCACGGCAATAAATCTCTTGAATCACACAATCTCAATTGATGTCCTCACGGGAGGCGAATACTCTACGACATACGTAGCAAAGTAAAACAAAAACAGGGAAGGGATAGCCTCTACAAAACAGGGAAGGAATAACTCCTCTGACGGGGGGGGCAAAATAAAACGAGGCAAATTACACAATTAGGCAAAGATTCGATCGACAAACCCTGCGATGCGGCCGAGAAGGACTTCGGCACGGAGCGTGCGGTTGATGGAGGACCAGGAGAGACGGGACTCGGGCGGGTACCAGATGAGACAGCCCGTGAACAGGTCCCTTCAAAGTAGAGCTTTTTATTCGCTTACTTTCACTGGTGAGTCACCCTTAATTGCGTACCTTTGCTTCACACTTAAAAGGCCCCTCCAGGCAATATCTACCATATGCATTTTTGACATCATTGGACAGCTCTCAATGTCCTGAGTATCATACTCTCTCCTTTTCAGTTGAAACTTCGCCGTTGCTGAGAAAAAGCTTTCTTTTTTTGCCGTTGCTGAGAAAAAGATCTCTCTTGCTGTCTGCGTCTCTCCATTCCTCTATTGTCTCTCACAATCAATCAATTGGTTATCCCTTGAAATGAATGAGATGGTTGGAGGGACCCTTTTTAAAGTTAAAATGTTGTTTCATGTGTAGGCATGATGGTAAAATATAATGTATAGTGTGTGAATAGCATCCGTCTCACAATCAGTTCCCGTTCATTCTTCTCCGATCATAACTCTTTTTAATCTATCTATTCTCTGCTTTTTCTCTTTTTATAAAACCCTATGGCAAAAAGTCTGGAAAAAAAAGAAACTCAGAAGCCATACTGTATAAATGGCCCATACATGGGCAATTATTTTAGTTTGGGGGCTACCAGTGTACACATTTAGATTTTTATTAGCCTACCAGTGTGCGTTATGGAATAATCTGGTCCCTACCTAGCTAAGTTTCTACCGAAATGAGGGGACTACCACCCGACGGCCGGGTCCGTGCCCATGTATGTCAGAAGCAGATAATGCGTGAATCATAATCAGTCAAAAGGCCAATCTACACTTTCAAACCCATTGTCCGATTACTAGTACCAAAATAGTCCTATCATACCGTTGAGAATGCAACTTGACCGTGTTTACCACACAAGATAAGCTCATGCATGCACGGACTCGCGCCCAATCTTTAACCGTATCAGGAATACTCATTGATGGTCACTGCCCCCCCCCACAGATTACACAGGTTATCAGATGGACATAATACCGTTAATACCGTGTTTTGATCTCGCTCCCTGATTATTCGTAATTTTGCCCGTCACGATCACAGCAAAGATCGTGGCTATCACTCTTATCGAGTGCTCTCTGATGAAATGCAATGTGCGAAAGAGTCAGCCCACGCTTGCTTATCTCTCCGTCTCTTCTTAATCTCTTTTGAGAACAGAACATCGATTAGTTTTTTTCCCCGCACCGCAACATTGACCAGTTCTTCACTAGAAGATACGGCCAGAAATGAACTGGCGGTGGAAGGTACGGAAAGGCCAAGATAGCAGCTACCGTAACCCACTTCAAGCTCAAAATATAATTAAAACTAGAAGCTTAGATTATTTCCTCAAAAGCATTAGAGCAAAAGAACATCCAACTTTAGCTGGGGCGATATCACAGAAACAAGAGTAATTTGTGCGTGCTTGTTCCAAAAAGTGCATCCACCACCGATACAAGCTCATAGGGTGTCCCGCTGATCTTAAGTACCCAACCGAAAGACACGCAATCGCCGTCACAGACCCAGTCTGCCCCTCAGTGAGTCTGGTCGTTCTTTGCTGGCTACGAGATCCCTTTTCACTTCCCTCCTCCTCCTTTCATCATTTCCGCGTCCCAGATCAGTCTCCTCTCCCACACACGACCGTTTATATGAGCAGAGCTAAGACATTAAAAATGCTTTACAAGCGGCACACCTCAGTTCGCGATAGCGTAATTCAGTTTGCGATAAAAATGAGTCATTCCAAAGGTATTTTAGGCGTGACGCGTATGAACGCGCCCATTTTCGTGGTGAGTCATCATACTGTAACAAATTTTTTAAAATTTTACCGTTATAGTATGCTGAAAGTGTGTGCCGTTTTTAAATGTAGGTGCAAAACGGTCGTGCCACAGGGGACATTAGAAACACATGATGGAGCGAGGTGATACCTTGGTCGCTTTGCTGAAGAGAAAAATACGGCCACAACGTAATTCCCATCTCGCAAGCTGACCACTTCCGTATTATTACAGAAGCTAGGCGCCACCCATGAAACAGCAAATCCGAAGCACACATCGCACACTATCGCACCGTTTTGTACATTCTTCCCGAAATTCGTCTACAATTTACTGGAAAAACAGACTACTTCCCCCATATTGTATACAATCCGTGCCTATTCTCGATATGCACCCAACTCGGTGTAAAGTACGTGGACTGGTTGACTGGCAAGATCAGTTACACCCCTTAACTGACGCACAGATACGGAAATAACCCAATTCGCCACTTGCTCGAGTGGCAGTACACGCTTTCTCGCTCGGGGTTCTATGAAAGCTAACCTGTGATGCACTTCTACCGCGACTCTACAGTAATCTGCCCACGTACTACCTCACTATTTTACTTTAACAACCAACTTTTCCCGGTTATGCTCTAACAATAAGCGTTCGTACAGAAGAGGATATTATTTTCTGTATTTATACATAACATGCTTTGAGCCATTGAAACATAAACTTTAAAGGGAGAGATAAGATTACCCTATGGCAAATGCGAAAAGTACCGTACTTCATGACGGGCTTGACCATCGGAAAGTTCTTGTTGAGGACAGCGTAATCAGCAGCGATTCGCTTGAACCTGCAAAGAGCAACATTTCAGCCATTTCTTTCCATGTTTCTCCCATGTGAAACTATAGTGTATTACTGTTCTTTTGAGATGTGAACAATTACTACCCTTGTGAACTTCGACCGTTGACCCTCTCCAAAATAACCCTTCCCGGATCAAAATCCCCACTTGGTCTTGGTCAGCAGACTCTCGGGGATGGAGTGGGGCAGGCAGAGGACGGGGATGTACTTGTTCTTGGGGAGGGCTAACTGGTCCACCTCGTAGGCCACCATCTCCAGGTCTGAGTATCTGCAATATAATAATTATTCCCGAATATTATTATTATTATCCAAGGAATTGAACACTGTAAGAGTTAAAGCCATCCTTTCTGGCAAAAGGACAGCGTGGGTCAATATTATCGAGGAACACAGAGCAAAAGAGAAAGTAATTTTCACGGATTTCCTCACGCTCAAGTAAAGTCATGGAAGCAGGAAAACACGGTGAAAGAAGTGACCCATAGATGGGCACGGTTGCAGGTACCGTGGTTGGGTAGTTTACTGCACAACTTTTGCAAGTATTGGGTAGACTGCTGCAGAATAATAACTTGACTAAATTTATGCCTCATTAAGTATGCGAGGGCTACTGCAGAAATGTACCAGCAACCCTTGCCCATCTATGTAGTGACCCGCCTCTTGAAGGGTTTGACGGTGAAGTTGGTGGAGAGTTGCCAGATGAAGATACCGAGCGACCAGACGAGGGAGGAAGAAGAGTGCAGGGACAGTTGGGAGCACTGAAAGGGACAATTTAACCATTTGGTGGGAAATCATGGAATCATCAAAGCGGCACTGTTTCAACATTCGGCTTTTCCTAGCCTACTCTACTGACCGCACGTTATACGCGTATTCGATAAATAATAAATAAAATAAACAAATACCTCCGGAGCCATCCACCTCCAGTGCATCTTCGTATTCGCCACTCCCAGATGCGCAATCTTCAGCTGCGTATCGTACACACTCTGCAATCTACGCTTTTATTATCAGATGTGAACAGACTTAATGAACACTATGAGGTGCAACGTCAAGGCTTTTAAGTATAGTCATTGAAGCACCGAAAACGGGGATAGCATATGCGTTGAGGAAAGGCAATTCAACTTCGAAGTATCTTCAAATAAGAGGGGGGCTATTAATTTCTAAATCCACTCCATCCTTTCTAAATGTATTTCTATATCCTTTCTACCAACCTTGATCATGGTCGTGTGCTCGCTCAAGAGAGCCGTGTAGATGCCGCTCTCAGCAAGGAAGGAGAGGGCAGAGGCCGCCTGTGAAGAACAGATGGAAAATCGTAAAAATCCAAAGCCTACTAATCGAGAACATTGAGGCTACGAAACATAAATATATATTATACTAAACCCGTGCATCACTATACGTGGGCACCCACCCCATGAGTGGAAGGCCCTATTTTCGATATCTTTCTTTTGCAGGCTCGTATTTTTGGACACTTTCAGGTGGGGACTGATAATTTACAATTTCGTACATTGGTAAGCCTGCTACTCAAAATAACCTCTTGAAGGTTACCTAAGTAAGTGACCCATCCTTCCCTCTCACCTCCTGTACCCACTGCAATCTCTGGAGGTCGCTCACAGTGTTCGTTTCGATGTAACGGGCTAGCGTGAACTGAAGGAGTAGAAATTTCTACGGAATGAAAACATACTTGCCCATTTGACGGGGCTCACAAGCCTATATGGTACAGATTGCCACATATGATCTCACTCAATACCCCCTATCCCTGTCCCTACTTCCCCATTTGTCCATATACTCATATATGATAAATTATTATGATTATTATTATTATTTATTATTATTATTATGTTACAAGGAAAACAACGTCCTGATCAAACTTCACCAGAAAACATGGATCATTTAGAGCTGGAATTTCCGCAAAATGAACTCGTTCTGCAACATAACTCATACGATTCGTGACGCAACAGGAGCAGGTTGGGAGAGATGCTACCGTAATCCTCAAGTGACAGCAGGCTCCTGCAGCGATTCCGTTTCATTGACCTACCACTAAGACCGCCTGATCTCATAGTCAATATTTTAGCATCTTTTCGCTAATTTAATCGTAGATCAAATAGTGACGTCGTTGGATTTCAAAGTGCCTCGATTTTGCATGGAGAAATGGATAAAAGTGCTATGTTTCACGCTAATAAGCAAGAACTCCAGCAAAATTTGACATAAAACGATAAATTTGACGATTAATGGGCCTTGATTTTCTAAATTTTCTCAGCAAAAAGTGCCTTGGGTGCGTCGTTTCCGACGTACTATTTGATCTATGAATTTAATTATTAAAATCGATACATCTCCGCCAACTCACTTGTGCTTCATCTTGATGAGCTCCTCGAGACCCTCCATCGACAGGGACTTGGCTATAGCATCGGAAGGGCTCAGAAGCGAGCAGTACAAGCGTCTGAAAGGGAAGCGATTCAGGCGGGAAAAATGATGCACATTTGAGCATAATACGGACAAAAAACCCGCGCCCTGTCTACGTTACATTTTGCATGGCGAGCGCATTTTTCAAGCGTAGATTTCGTACCGTATATTTCATCAAGGGGTCACATTTTCACTAAAGGCACTCTTGATAAGAGCAAGAACGAGGGTATTTGAACCCCCATTTCCTTACTTGTCACTCTCCTTCCGGTAAGCATTCAGTCTCGAGAATTTGGTACACCTCGGCGTCATTTGAGCCTGCTCCCAGTAGCCGAACGAGCCTTCGCCTGGAAATAAAGTTCAAGGATCAAACTACAAAGATCAAAGATCAAACTACTAAATGCTTACTGAATTCTGGTCGAACATTCTGCAGGCAGAAGAGGCGTTCGCCGTGGAAGGAGAAGTGGCCCTGATCGAGATAAGTTAATTGGACACGAGATCAAAATATAATTGCGTACTCAAAGATCAAAGATCAAACTATAAAGATCAAAGACCAAAAATCACCTTGACCGCAGCCGTGAGCAGATCCTCGACCGTGGCAATCTTGTGCGCGCCTACCGCGAGAAGGAATGAGGGAGGAGCCTGACATAATGGGAAATATTACCATGTGTTCTTAAATCGACAGCGTCAAATAATAAGAAATAGAGGTAAATATTGTACAATAAATATATCTTGGGAGGCCTCTGAGGTATTTGGTGCGCAGTCATTTGGCATAATGTATCGAGAGCCAACCATTGAGCAGAAGAGAGTATGACTCTACACACAAAATGGAAGTAAAATACGGTTTATTGTGTAAAGGGTCTCACCACCGAAAAGTCTTCCGCGAACCCGATGCTGAAGTTGGCGAGCGTTCGTTCCATGCGAACGGTGAGCAGGCACTGCGACTCCCACGTCTGCAAGGAACCATGAGCAAGCGTGAATTTGATTTAAACAACAAAATTCACCAAGTATTTGCTTGGTGAATTCTATTGTTTAAATCAAAGTTTATTGCTTATTGTTTAAATCAATCTTCCACCTTAAAAGACTAATAATGCGCTTTTTGAAGACATGGAAAGGCTAACCCTCAACAGGAATTCGCCCTCGACTGTCAGTAGTTTGCCCGCTTCGGAATCGTTCAACTGTCGGTGGACGGCTTCGTGGGCCTTGAAGTGGAGTTGACCGAAGAGACACGGAGGAGGAGGGAACGAATCGGCCACTACGGTCATGCTGAAGACGATAGGGGATTAGGCATTGAGAAAACAGGATAGGTATCACGATATATAGCGACGCACAAGAACAATCGAGGTTGTTTACGCTACAGTACCCCACGAGTACACGCGCCGTTCTGCGACCTTTGGCAAAAGTCACTTTGGGCGTCTTATTCACGGAGAGGCGACTTCCGGCTTAAGAAAAATTAATGTTTGGTAGTAGAGGAAGCTACAGTAACCCGGATGACGTTTGAATCCGGCTGACGCGCAGCGAAAAGCTGTGAGCAAAGCCTAAGCGAAACTGAGTATCGGCACAGTTTGCTGTAAGGCACGTAAGCAGTTTTTGATTTTTTTGTTGCTTTTTCCTTGTTTTTTCCCTCTCTGTTCGTTTCAGCTCTCTCATAAGGTTGTGCAAAACGAGTCTCTTGCTCTTTAACCGATCTCACGTTTTCATTAGCTGTTTTTCTCCTGTTTTACACTACGATTCTCCTTCTTAAGTTCTTAAGTAAAATCTTTCCCCATCCTCTTCGTCTCTAGTTCCTTCATTCGGTCCATTTACCTATAGGTATCCTATTCATTTATATGTTAGTCGTACTTCATTCGTGTATTGTTTTCTAAAGTGTTGCGCGTTCTCGTTCCTATTGAAAAATACTTTAATTGGTCTGAGATACGTAATAAAATTAATTTCCATGGTTCTAATTAAGTTACCATTCAGGTTCTCTCCGTTCTTCCTCCCTCACTCCATTCCTCAACATTCTTGATGGGCGGTGGACCGGAAGAGAGTCGGTTTCTCGTAAGTTTTATTTTGATTTTTTTTTTAAAATATTAGTATTAGTGGTGGCAAAATGGCAGGGATAAGTGCAAATGTGCATAATCTGTTGCCTGCTTCTCTTCATCGCACTTGATATTTCGCGTGCATTGTCTCGCACTTTTCCCTGCCGTTCTGCCAACACTAATTGTTATTCATTTGTAATAGATCATGCGAAGCAAAATAAATCAGTTTATTAGTTCAAGGAGGAAGTAGATTGCAGTGTTCACGGGCTGTCTCAACAAGCTGGGAACGTCGTGTTCCCTTCTCCTCCACGTTCTGTTGACAGGTGACCCCCTCTCTTCCTTTTTCCACTCTTTTTGGCTTTACAAGTTGCTAAAAAGGTGCACTCAATAGGAACGTTGTCGTTCCTATATTTAGCCTAAAATATTCATGCTGTAGGCAAATGAAGGGTTTTCGTGATGAAAAGCTTGCTAAAATTAAATAAAATACGCACACAATGCCTGCGTGATCTTCCCCACCCCCCCTTTCTCCTCGAAACCTCCCACCCAGGCAGTTCTCCTACTGTGCACCATCCGTCTGTTCCGATTCCCTTCTCTTCTTCATCTTCATCGATTCTATCCATTCCTTCTGCGCACACGTCGACCAGCGACGCTTCAACTTCAAGGTACGGGGAAGAGTTTACGATATTTACAAGAAATGTTTTAAGTAAACAGAAAACATCATTTAAGCCTAGAGACCGAGGGGTTAGACAAAATTGAGCAATTCAACATCACCCCTATTCACTTCAGTTTAACGTGCTGATAGTAAAAATGAAAAGAAAATAAGAAAAAATATGCGACGGTTTTACTTTTGCCAAAGGCAGCTGGTTGAGAGCTATATTCCGTTGTTGGATTTTTCGTTGAATGTTAGTAAGTCGGGAACATACATGGGCATCGACCCGACCGTCGGGTGGTAGGCTCGTGTATTTTCCAAATTTTACCCTGGTAGGCTCATAGCTGCGGGAAAAATCAATTGGAAAGCTGAATAGCTTGCGCTTTTGTACACTGGTAGGCCTAGTTCTAAAGAAATGGTCGGGAAGAGTCGATCGAAGCTTTTCAAAGTTGCTGTGTATAGCGGTATAGAACAATAAGGCGAAATGGGTTCTTTGCCATTCAGTTGGCCAGTTTTTGACGCGTGCAGCCTGTTTCTCGATCTACTTTTGTCAACACTATTAGCTACCCGCTATCTTCTGTGTTTATAGTACCTATTTATTTTTGCAGATGCTCACTTCGTGATGCTCCTTGTTGTCGTCTCGTTATCCATTTTTCTACTTCATTTGTCCTCAACGCCCTTCACTACGGTGTCCTCCACTGTGAGTTTTACACCATGAGATTTTATGTATTTGTTTCGAGAAATAGCATACTATTTTTAAATCAAAACATGCGTCTAAACCGACGTAACCAATGCACTTTTTTGCTTTGGAAGTTGAAGAATCAAGGCAGTTTAGAAGCCAACTCTCGTTTTAATGCTGAATTTTGAGCTTTTGCTATGAATCCCCATGCAGCTTTCCCTTCCATATTTCGAGAAATAGGCCTTCCAGTGTTCAAAAACGCAAATTATTCTGCCTACCAATTGAAAAGTTTAAGGAAATTTTAGCCTACCGAATCAAAATTCTAGAAATATATGGGCCTACCACCCGAACTTCCGATCCGTGCCCACGTATGATGAATCCGTGAACCATTACAAAAAATCCTTTGGATAATTTTTATTAATGACTGATCTTTTCAAGATCGTTCGCGCGATTCCTTCTCTTATCCGATCACACAACTCAGTGCCAAAGTTCATGCCAGATTTTTAATCTTTGGTTCGCTTCCGCTCGCGCATTTATGGCGTGCGAGTTCTTTTTTCCTTTATCTAGAGGAAATGCGTTTTTTCGCTCAATGTCCTCTCTTTTCCCAGTTTATTGAACCCTGGCCTCTATTTTCCTTTCCTTTATATCGCTTCTGTCCTATCCCTAGGGGTGTTTCACTAGGTCCTACCCTCTCTTGGCGGGATCCCCCTCATTATTCCCCCCACTCACTCGTACTGTCACTCTCTCGTGATGTATCTTTTCCTTCTAATTCCAATCAAGTGTAGTAGAGGCATTCCTGTCCTTATGATCAAGGGCTCGATAGGGCGCAGTGTCCGAACTGAGAGTGCAGTGAACGTAGTACTCAAATTCAGTTGGTCTCCTCCCCGATCGTTAGGGTGTTCCATCGGCATTGCCACACCTTTCGGTGTCGTCCGTTGCATTAACATGCGCAAAACGTGATTCCTTATGGATACGTTCCGGGCGTTGGGGTGCGGTGGGCTTCCTTAGCGTGAGGGGATAAAGGACAACAATTGAATGGCGGCCCGTTCCCATGCCTCCGGCGGTCCTCTACCTATCCTACCCCTTTGTTAGTTTTCAAGGAATGCCGCTGCTTCCTTGGTCGGGTTGGGGGATTAGGCTTACGAGTAGCAGTGGTGGTATGGGGAACAGGGTGAGGGGAGTCTTGAGGAATTCCCAAAATGAGTTGGCGCAGTGAATTGTGAACCATTCATAGGGTGGGACGAGCGATTGCTGTCCATTAGGCTGAAGTGTAGGAGGTCGCGGTTCGATTAGCTTGTACAGTATGAGGCATCGAGCTGAAGACGGATTTCCTCTTCTGCCTATTTTTTTCCCTAAAAGCACGATATAAATGAAGGTCGGAAACGGACTTCCTGATTAAATGAAAAGGCATGAATGGAGGAGCTGTTGTTTGTGTGAAGGGACTGAGAGGGTCGGCATGGAGTGGACGTAGGAGAAGCGAGGAAAGAGCATAAGGTGAGGATAGCGGGGACTTTGAGGATAGGGGGGATGAGTGGTTAAGAAGCATGTCGGAATGAACGTAAGTTTTAAGGAGACTGGAACGGGACAGACGAGACTGCGAGGGAAGAAGGAGAGTGGCGAAGGAGGAAAAGAAGGTATGTAGAGGGAATGACAATGCAAAGATGCATACATGGACTGGCATGGTTCGATAATTTATGCAGGATTCCTTGCATAATAAAAACAATAGCAGCCATCCTCACATAGAACTATGGCTTGCTAAGTGCATGTACATAAAATAGAAATAGTTTACTTAATTTAATGTAATGAATATATTCTTCCTTCAGGCTCGAGGCGCGGAAAGAGGATAAGAAGAGCGAAATGAGAAAAAAAAGAAGAAAAGTAAAGATGGTTCTTAGGAACCAGTTGTCCGTCCCATTGTTCATGTGTTTTTTGTTTGTTCTTTGTTCACATATATGTTTTTTTTGTACTGTCCGTCCCCTTCCAGGATATTGTTCACATAAATGTTTTTTCTTGTACTGTCCGTCCCTTTTCAGAATCCCTTACCCCCCTCCCCTTACCCAATACGCACACACACACCGCAACACGATATAGGCACAAACTAGCAAATAAAAATGATAATCTGATGATAAATAAGTCTTTTTAGTATAATCGCCGTCGAAGGATGGACGTGGGTCGATGGAGAGAGCTGTCTCGCCGCAACTGCTCTGGGTAGGTGGATTTCAATTCATTATCGATTTGTCATGAAGCGTAACCTTGAAAAGTACTAGAACGGGATGATTTAATTGGAATAATTGTTTTCGAGCATTTTCGGATGGTTTAGGTTTTGTTTTATTACTGAGTGTCATAGAGCAATAATGCAGATCCTGCAAAACATAGGGTATACGATCAAATAGCAATGTTTGGCGACTTGCCAGCTTCCAATTTGCTACTGAACACAGTAGATGTCATGTATTTCTCATGATAAGCTCATAGCCAGTACTAATCTGCCGTTAGCTTATTTCAATTGACCTCTACAGGTTCGCGTTCTCTTCGAGGTGGCCGATCTCAAGTGCTCAACACCGGCTACCATATCTCATTGTGGAATTGCCTGGTTTTCGGAGGAGGTGAGATTTACTTCTCGGGTAATCCGGATCACCCAGCTATTATATCACACATCTTTTAATGTTAGCCATTACCGCACATCTTTTCTTTTGAGACAAAAATGAGGAAATTACGATGAAAATGAGCCAGTAACAACCGTATCTGGAAGGATTGTGTGTAAAGTAGGGACTGTAGCTGCTTTTTTCACGGCCAAAACGTTATTGAGAATGTGACAACATTGAAACGTGACCTGGACAAGCATCCATCTGCAGTTTCTAGTGTAGAGTAGTACATAAGAGCAGTGTATAAGTTGAGATCCGATCGATCTGTTGGGATCCGATCCGTTTCTGGAGTCAATCTGGAACTCGAGACGGTCTGCATGCTGTTGGGAAAGAACGTTGAAGGGAACTGGAAGGTACGGTAGTGAGTATTATGAGATGCACTTCAAGTTGTGAGGACAACACTTTACATGACATACCGATTGGAAGAATGTCAGACTTTGAAAATGACGCGGCGTAATCAGTTAGCATATTTAATTGTCAAAAATTTAGGATTTTCTCTGGTCTGACAATTGTGAGGGAGTTTTTCCATCACCGATTATTGCTATTACAGGTTCCACGGGAGTTGTCCTCAAAAACGGAACGATTTAATACTTTTGATTGAAATAACAAACTATTCCCGCTGATTACGCAATCCAATTGACTCCTTATGTGTTACCATGGCAGAAATTAATAGAATTGCAAGCAAAAAGGGGCCGGAGAGGCAGATCTGCACGCGTATTTGCATAGACAGTTCGCAATCGTTTGCGTACTTTTTGTCAACTTTCATGGAACTTGTAATAGCTTCTAAATAAATACAAATTAGATTCAACATTAATGAGAATTTTGCCGGTGTACTGTAACTTTACCGTATATTTCATGTTTCATTTTTAGATGTAGCTCTAAAATGTACGTGCTTGTTTTTTTAAGGGAAAGTAATGATGACATGATTGTTCTGCAGGCGATTCGTGGAGTCGTGGTCAAGGACTTCATCGAATTCTTGCCTTCGACATGGTTTGGCTGGCTCCGGAACAGGCTCGACAGGTATGGAAGGCAGTATACTTGGGATGAATGGCTGCCTTTTGATTTCTTCTAATTATTTAAGGCAGCCTGCTAAAATATTCAGCTAATGTAGATTGAAGGGCTCTTTTAGAGTTCCCTACTGGTAACCAGGGGAAAATGCTGTCTTTCGGGATTTGTCCTTTGGACAGATTTGCAACCCTATATAGCCATCGAACCGTCTTTTGGTATTAGTGAAGTGAACAATTTGAGTTTGAAGTAGTCTAATAAAGAGTTGTTGGAAGACGGTTAACGGGGAAGCCTTGCCAAGTGAGTAGATTACGGTGTTCAGGTGGAACGTCTCCGGAATGAACGCAATGGGCTGGAGACGAACAGCGAAGAAGAAGACCGCCCAGAGCGAGGTGATCTTTGGTCTTTCAACTTTGATATTTGATTGAGGATCTTTCAACTTTGATCCTTGACTTCTAGATAGTATGGTGCACCTTCAACTCTACACTGTCTCCCTTATTTCTCGAGTAAAAGTACGATTGCAAATAGTTATTTTATCGAAACACGATCGAAAAGAAATTGAGCATAAACTAGTCCTCTTGCTTATCTCTTGAACATGAAGCATGACCAAAATATCGATACCTCCAAAGTATTATGTCCCAAATAAAGACCAGTTAGGATAAAAAACCCAATTGCCAAATGAAGTTCAAGATCCGTTTTGCGAGGTGCTCCTTGATTTTTCAATTGTGATCTTGGACACTGGGTTAGAATGGAGCCTAGTCTATGTTATTCAGACTCGAACGGTCGATAGGTGCTTAGAAGAGTTGATTGGACAGTTGGACAGGCTGAGCGCAGTACGAGTGGCTGTGGTTGAGGAGGTGAGAACATTTTTTTTTATATTTCGATTTTATTTACTGCCTATCGGGAAGCTGGAAACTGAGCAAAACTTTTCTTGCATTGATCGCTCATAGCTCTTTGTTCTAATCGGGTCCTAATGATGAGCAGCACGAAGATTTTGCACTTAAATTTAAATACTGAAAATTCGGTTAACATATGGCCACGAAGATGAGCGCGTTCATACGCGTCGCGCCTCAGATCTGCACTTGGAATGACTCGTTTTTATCGCAAACTGAATTACACTATCGCAAGATTAAGTGTGGCGCTTCTAGAGCATTTTTCGCCTCTTTTCTCTGCCCATATAAATAGTCGTGTGCAGGTAGCCCGTCGTTCAACGCAACTGCTCTCGTCGATTCGTATGGAATTGGACCGTTGGCCCTCGAGGAGGGATGGCTTCGCGCAGCGGATGGAAACGCGTATTGGAGATGCCCTGTTTTCGGCGACCCTCTCCTTCTGTCCTAGGGATATCTCGATCAGCAGGTGAGACTCACTGATTCATTCCTTCATTCATCGCTTATTGACTTTTCTTCCCATGGGACATCCCCCGCGTAGCGTTTTCAATAGATTTCTGTAGAATACTGACAAGGAGTGGTTGTAACCTCGCGGAGGAATTTTGATATGAGAGATATTGGATCTGGTACAGTTTTTGAAATTTGATTCCATGTCTGAATTTGAAAATTTGCGGAAGCGGACGGTTTTCGAGATATGTGAGATCAAAGTTTACACGCGGCACCTCTAGTTTAAGTATTTTAATAATTTAAGGAAGTGTTAAATTTTCAGCTCCGTGACCGTGCTCTTCACTCGCTGGTCGAAGCACTCGCAGAAGGCGGGAGTACGGTAGAGGACGGGACTGGCCAGAATCGAGGACCGGTCGACGGTTGATGAGAGGATTCATTGGAATAAGGTGAGGGTAGAAGAACTTTGAGAACGGTTAGGTGAGACTTTGGAACGGGGGTAACGGGAGATTTGGTAGAATTGGGAAGGGTGGATTGAAGGAGGTATAGTAGGATAGGAACGATTAGTTTACGGGTTATTTCGGGAGGATTATATGGCAGGCAGGATAGTTTGGAATGAGATAACTGATAATTATTATATAAAAACGGGCATTTATTAAAAAACGGAGAGGGTAACAGCGGGAGTTTGGTAAACGAATTGAAAAGGGATCGGAAGGAGTGGAATTGAAATATAGAGTAGCTATTTGGAAAGGGGGGGGACCAATTCTTACTACCGTACCCCGTTGACCTCAATTTATCCATGTGGAAGTATCGACCCCATAATGTAAATATTCTGCAGCCAACCTGCGATTCGTGAGCGTTTCGAGTGCGTGATGTGTAGAGAAAATGGGGAGTAGCAATTGGAGAGAAAAAGGTAATGATGAGAACGATGAATTCTGTGTGGATGTGAATAAAGAAGGCGGCTGTTGTTGTGATAGATGTGAAGAGAAACAGGTAGGTGGGGCAGACCTAGGCTCAGTCCCATTCCCCCCAATACCATATCGTGGTGATAGTTTGAACTAATGAGTAATGGTAAAACTCTTCATGTTTTCAATGGTTTTTGCTTCAATGTCGCTTATCTTACTGTTCATTGCAAGGCGTGACCATCAAATAGTCGTTAATCGGAGTAGGAAAGGCTTTCTCATTTGGTTCTCGTTTATCGTACACCGCGAAGACTGGTTGACAAATCCGGGACTGAAACGTCCAGTCCCGGAAAAAAGTGAGACAATAGCTTCTTGGCTCAAAAAGGAATATTTAAGCCTCAATTATTATAGATTTGGATTCCTCGTAATCGATTTGTATGCGAG
The DNA here is from genome assembly GCA_900490955.1 of Micoletzkya japonica. NCBI lineage: Eukaryota > Metazoa > Nematoda > Chromadorea > Rhabditida > Diplogasteridae > Micoletzkya > Micoletzkya japonica. The sequence continues at coordinate 142,174 of LS856590.1, forward strand.
GTATCAACAGATTTTGAAAAAAACCGCAATTTATATAGATTACGGTAAACAGTTTTGCGTGATACTCCGGACTGCGGTACTGGTCGATTTCGCTTGCGCGTCTCAAACTTCTAGTACTCGACGCCAATGAGGTACTTGCAATAATCTAAAAGGTAAAAAAGAGAACACATCACAAATATAAAATAAAAAGCGACCAGAAATCAATCGGCTAAGCGACGTTCACCACACAAGCGAAATCGATCAGTACCGTAGTCTGGAGTATCACGCAAAACTGTTTACCGTAATCTATATAAATTGCGGTTTTTTTCAAAATCTGTTGATACCTCGCATAGAAATCGATTACGGGGAATCCAAATCTATAATGATTGAGGCTTAAATATTCCTTTTTGAGCCAGGAAGCTATTGTCTCACTTTTTCCGGGACTGGACGTTCCAGTCCCGGAT
>LS856590.1:169933-196856 GCA_900490955.1 Micoletzkya japonica
ACTTTCTCGACCGGACTCCGATTCCTGAGATGAGACACAGAAGGGGGCCGTAGTGGAGTAACCTCGCCTTCTGAGGGCGATTTATTTCTTACTGGGGATATCGCCAAACCCTGAGTTGACTCCATCCTCGATTCGACGTTGAGAATGGACGTAGAGAGAGAGCGCGGAGAGAGGCAACCACACGCGACGAGAGAGAGAAAACGAATGAAATTATAAAATAGATATAATAAAATAAAAGCAAAATATAATAAAATAATTGCAGTGGTGCAACTTCGACCGGACGAAATGCCCTCATCGTCCCAACCGGTTACGCGAAAGCGACGGAAGAAGAAGGAGGAGGAGGAAGAGGAAATGCCCGAGATTGAAGACGAACTGAGGGCAGGATCGAGTTTGGAGGGAGGTGGGGAAAGCAGATATTGTGGAACAAGCCATTCATTGTTTCCAAATGTACTGTGCTTTCTGACCCTTGCACGTTCCCCTGCCTAATTTTGAAGTAGACTGCATACGTATCGTTTACCCCGCAACAGGGTGAGGTTAGTGATGTTGCTGCAAAAAAGATTCACGTTTCATTGATAGGCGAAGGATTCTATGATAATAACAAGACAAACAGTAAGCGCGGTTCGCTGTAGGAACTGAAGCCTCGACGAGCGTGCATCCCAAGGAGGAACTGCCCTGGATGGACTCGTGTTCAGCCAGTGACTGTCGACAGACCGCCGAAACTAAGGAAGGTGGGGAGGGGGGACTGGTGTGATTGGTGCCATTACTTTATTTCTATCTCACAAGGAAAAAACATTGATGCATTATTGACGAAAAACTTCCGTCAGTAAACTCGTTCCTACTAATTCCTACTCTCAATATACCAGCTCGATCTCTCGTCGAAGATAGAGATGAGGCAACTGACAGAACATTTTCCTCAACCAAATCTATACAGCTTTATCAACAATTGACGAAAAGAACGCATTCCTATGCTTACACTCTCGTTAGCGAACAATCGCCGGATTCTTGCAGCCAGCTTCTCAATGGATCTCCGAATGCCGAGTGGAGGCCAAATTGACGCGATTATAGCACACTACAGGTAGATAATTTTTGAACTGCACAACTATCTAGTTCTTCGGAATTATGATAGTTCCTAAGAAGCACATGTTCATAAAGCTTTATTGACGAAGATCTTCCGTAATCGTCGTACATAAAAAATAGGCTGCGAATTGATCGAATGCTTTCCGCAACAATGTGAAAGCTGGGCGGTCTAAAAGCATTCTCCGCCTTTTCCCACTTCCTAATTGCAGGAGATCGGAGATGTCTCTGGCCGACCGGCGACGGGTCCTGTACGGACAGTGTGGGCTCTTCGACCTCTTTGACGACCGCGAAGATTGCGTATGTCTGTGTATTAGATGTTACTCTCTGATGCTTTTCAAGATTATTTTGCAATCTTCTTGCTTAGAAATTATCGAACAGAGAAGCCTATTGTGTACTCTACGGTAGCTAGACGGTTGTTCTTGAAACAACCAGATTACCAAATCGGCCGTTTCATCGGCTCTAGTTCCATGCGTATGTAGGCTGGCGAAATGCCCGATTTGACGAAATGGCAGTAGGGTTGGCAAACCGGTTCTTGTTGGTCCGCTTTTCAGGGTTACGTTTCACGATAAAATATATGCCATGCATTTCATTCTTGTATGCATGCTGAAGCCTACCCCAGGAAAATGATCCGGTTTGCCAACCCTATTTAACCCTATTTTGGCGGTATTAATTCCATACGATTGCAGCCGTTCCGCCGTTCGGACCTGCGCGAGCTGTCGCTGTCCGAGTACCGCGGCCCGACCAAGGCCGACCTCCTGTGCATTCTCGACCACACACGCGACCACTCGCTCTTCGGCCAGCTCAAGCTCAAGTCCGATCGGGTGAGCAGACGGCCTGTATATCTATTATGCAAATTACGCTATCATTATCGCACAATGTTTCTAGGCCTTTGGAATGCGAAGACCACAAGGATGTCGTCTTTTCGTCGTTAGTTCTAGGAAGCTCTAGGTGGTTGATAGAAGCTAGCTTCACAGTGTTCTGCCGCAATGCAAAACCTTTGGAAAGCGAAAAATCATTCCGACATTTACTAATACGGTAGATCGATGCGCCGCACACCACGAATGAATGATCAGGAAGGGGAAGGGAAGAGCTTCAGCATAGGCACTAAGGTTCACACCGATCTACCATATTAGAAAATGACAGAATAATTTTTCGATTTCCAAAGGTTTTGCATGGGCGCAGTATACTAAATATACTGCCCCCATGTGCTGATGAGAAACAAATAGTAGGGTTTTGAAGACCAATAGTTGAGATTATACGGTAAGACAAACTGCTCCGATAACCCAAGCCACGCTGAATAACGGGACATACCCAGACGAGACGCGATTAGCGTATTTATCGTCGTGACTCTCTTCATTCTTTCGTGTTCCTCATCACTCTCTCGGTTTCATAATGCATTTTAAAGGCTTGGTTTTTCAAACCCTGCTAAATAGGGATAATGATTCCCGAAACAGTAGGGGTGGACGGATTTGTCAGCAAATTTCTGTGCTGCGTGATGGTGATTATTGCTTAGTCGGCTAGGGTATTTTCGCTCGCAAGCGTATATATTACTCAGAAAAGGGCTCCGTCAACAAATTCCGTCCTATTCATCTTCACTCTCGTCATAGGGCTTCGCTCTCTCGTCGACAGTAGAAATGGCGACAACTGACGGAACACTTTCCCCAACCATTCCTCCCAGAATCTCATCGTGCGCTACGTTCTCTCGGTCGACTACGTCCTGGGATCGGCCTTTCTAACGGAACGAATAGGACAACAAGTACGGTCTCACCGAATTATTTGATGTATAATACGTATAAACATATGTATAAGCAAAACTTAGCGACATACGTGAAATATTGATTCCATGTATGGGGCCATCATTATTTTGTCTTGAAATTCAACATTGAAATCAGGCAATTTACGCATTATCTACTATTTCCTCTTTTACTATGCTCCTATTCAGGAGGGCCTTCTCGTCCTCGTGGATGCCCAGTACCTCCACATGGCGCCCCTTCCCCTCTCCGGCTGGGAGGAGGGCGCCCAGGCGGCCTTCCCCTCCAAAAAGGACTGGGAGAAGCACAAGTTGGTCTTTGGTCTTTGATCTTTGATCTTTGATCTCTCGGCTAGCTTGCAGGATATACATGCCCCTGTACCTTCGCCAGTACACGGAGGTGGTCCAGCCGTACGTCCAGCATAGGATCAGCTTCAACGAATTCGTGCTGCTCAAGGCACTCGTCACCTACCATATGGGTATATGCACAATGCTCTGACAACAGTGCAAATGTTAAGCGAACGAGAAGCCTAAAATTAACCCTGCGTTCGGTTCGGTAGGAACTCTCGCACGGAAAGTATTGTTAACTAAACCTTTTGGCTCGTTCGCTTAACATTTAGTCGGTATGGTTGCGATTCTCTTCATACCAGCACTTTCTCGTCGTCGTAAGTAGTAGGAATGTCGGCGACTGACGGAACGTTTTTCTCAATCTTCGATTGCAGTCCGCGTCAGACTGTCCGCCGAAGGCCGTCTAGTGTGTGAGCAGCAGCGAAATCTGCTCATCGCAGCACTTCACAAGGTAAGAAGAAGTGGAAACACAGTTTTGACAACACTCAAAATGCTAAGCGAACGAGATGCCGAAAAAAACCCTGATTTCGGTAGGAACTCTCGCACGGAGAACACCGTATCCTAAGAATTTTGGCTCGTTCGCTTAGCATTTAGAACACTGTGGGAAGTTAGCCTGACAAGGGAAGTGCAACTGGACGACCATTGGATACAGAGAGGACGCATATAGGTCATTCGAAGAGCTTTGAAAGTTATGCTGATCCTGTAAGAGCACTACATTGTCGAGAACGACGACGTGAAAAAATATTTTTTTGCATTATTTAAAAAATAAATTTAAAATAAATTTGTTCAAGGTAGCGGTCGATGAAGGCATCTACGACCCGGCGGAGCGCCTCGGATCGCTCATCCTGCTCATGTCAACCATCACGGTAATCTTTGATCTTTGGTCTTTGGTATTTCATCTTTGCTCTTTTGAGAACTTCACCCTCTTCCTCGTCGGTCAGTACTTCAAGATCAAGCTGTTCAATCTCGTGGACATCAATCCTATCATAATGGACATGTGCACGTTTCAATTCTAGTGAATTATATAGTCGTTTATAGCGGAAGAAAATTATACGTCCGTTACTTTAATACCTATTTAATTTGTATTAATCTCTTACCGTTGCATGTACTCCGCCTGATGTCAGATGTTTGGAATGATGTATGAACATACTAGGGTGCCGCATTCGAAAGCGAAAGACGAAAGTTCGTTCCCCGCGGGCGGGACTCCCGCTATAAGAGGAAGAGGGTATGAGGGGAATATGAAAGATATCGTAAAGGAGAGAGCGATAGCCAGTGGCACCTACTTGCGACTTTCGAATGCAGAACCCTAGTACATACTGAGATTTTATTACAGTATACGTTGTTTCTGTTCCTCTTCAACCTTTGTGATAAGTACAGTATCCTTCCGACGGGTTCGTAATAATCACAATATTGCTTTCCAATAGTTAAAAGATCAGTAAGTGTTGTTTCCAACTCACAGCATGGTTTCCACTACAATTCCTTCTATGATGTTTTTTTTTGTTTTGTATCGTTTAACTGCGATATGGTTGACGAAAATGTTCCGTCCGTTTCGTCAAAATGAAAATGTTTCGTCAATAATACAGTTACCCACTCCCCTACCACCCCCGTTTACCACTAACTTGCTGTTCCATATAAATTGATTATATCAATATCAATGCTATTACATAATTCGCTAAACGTGTGTGCACTTTATTAAAGAACACTCAAGGAGGCGTTTTCCAAATTTGCAAAATCTCCTGCCGCTAGCAGGTTTGAACCCGCAACACTCCGACCGGCACCCAGACAGCTTACCAACTGAGCTAACCTAACACAACATTCCGCGGTGCGGGGTTGTAGCTGTTCCCTAGTCAGTCTAGCGCTTTATCGTCATTACGCAACGTTAGTAGGGAGACTCTCTCTTTGCTCCTCTTTACTCTTCGTCTTTCACATTCTTCGCAGCCTTCAAATCCGTCAGCACGCCCCACACGTCGAACACGAATTCCTCGGGCAACTTAAAGATGATTACTTACTTCGCCTTAAGACTTAAGCCTTAAGACTTAAGCCTTAAGCTAGAAGATGCTGTCGCTCTCCTATCGCAAACTGACAATGAGTCTCTATTTTCTTCCATCCATCCCCGTTATTACCTTCCCAGACATGCCCAAATGAGTTTCTGCGCGTATTACAGTAAGCCTGATCGCAAACTGAACTACCGTATACCTGGAAAACGGCGAGTTCCGAGCTGTCGATGCGCGCCTTGAGGTCCGTCAGGTCTGCGGCCTCGCCGGCCATATCCGATACGAGAAGCGCCAACTGATCATCGTGCACTCCGAGGTACGATTCGAAGACGGAGTTGACTCCCGCCACGAGCGAGGCATCGGGCGCCGTCTGCAGGGGTACGGTAGGATATCGATTGGGGTTACGGTACCTAGTTAGCGAGCTACAAACTACTACGCTCCGAGATATTGACGCATAGCAGGAACGGAATGAAGAGGCGCTGACCGATAGATTCGATTAGTTTCTCTTCTACGCCCTTCCCTCTCTCGCTATGCAAATTAGTCTGGCTACGGTAGTGAATGGTCCTCCTTTAACCCCCCCCCCCCCCTTCCCCTTTCCCCCCTACCTGCACGACACTGTCCCCGTCCTTCCCGAGTCGCAGCGTCATCCCTCCGCGGCCCTCCTCTACCGTCGTCGTCTTGGCCCCTCGGGGAGCCCTCGATCCGAGGAAGGAGAAGCCCGACTGAAGGGGGCACACCAGCTTGAACTCGATTCTCAACCGGAGCAGTTCATTCCCGTCGATAAATCGTGTCACTTTACGCGCAGAAGGCAAGATCGTTGAACCAGTTCAATTTTGGCCATTTTGAATGTTTCGGATGGTCATCAAAATCAAACCAAAGTAGAGATACTTCTCATTCTTCGATGTGCCAACCCTAAGGCTCTCTATCTTCCATCTGCATATCCACCTGTGACTACCGTACTTGTTTCCCCCATCAACCGATCGCAGGAACCGCGCCACTTCATAGTGCCGCAGCCCGCGCATCTCCACGCCGTTCACCTCGGCAATGTGCTGACCGGGTCTAAAGATCAAAGATCAAAGATCAACGACCAGAGAGCAAAGATCATTACCGCATTCCCGCACGCTCGGCAATGCTGCCCTCGCGTACGCGCTTGATGAAGGAGACGCCGACCCCGTTGTCGGTTATGGTCAGACCGAGATTACTGTAAGAAGGGTTACTGTAGGGATAGCTAGATGAACGCTATAGACAACACTCAGATATGCATGCATACAAACATATCGGAAAACAACATCTACGACTAGGTTTTGCAATCTCTCGGTTCATTGTAATATTATTATTATTGACGAAAAATTTTCGTCAGTAAATTCGTCCCTGCTTCGTCTGCACTCTCTTCATACCGCTTCGCTCTCTCGTCTGAATTAGGAATGAGACGACTTATGGAACGTTTTTTTTCTCGGAAACAGGTTCCATATAGGTAGTATGTAGGTAACTTACACCTCGGTCTTCTCCACACAAATGGTCTCGGTCTCGCCGGCGAGGTGCACATAGATGATATCGGAGAGACCGACGTTGGACGACAGGAGATGGTCCATGTCGATCTGCAAGACACAGCATTCCAAGCGTCATAATAGTGAATAGCGGTTTCCGCGAATAGGATCCGATCCTATGCGCGAATCAGTGAACCGAAATTCATGAATTTGAAAACGTAAGCTCGACACTATGAATTGAACAGGCTCCGAAAATTTGATGTCGAATGGTTTAGTCAGTCATGAGAAAATTCAAAAATAGTGGCCATTTCGCTATTAGACACATTCTTCACCGGGCGGAATGCTGTGAAGAAGAGATAGCTGAAGTGGAGAGGCTGATTGAGTTAGTGAAATGCCCGGTTATGCATTGAAGTTCTTCAAGTGGCTTACATAAATATAATTTAATAATGAGCGCAAGATATTGCACTCCAAATTGAAAAAATAATAATTCTTGAATGAAAGTTCGCTATGCGATGCGAATGACAGCACTGGGGATACTGTAATATCGATTTTTTTCAGGAACCTTGTGAGTATTAGTCGTGCAGAAAAGAATCGAGGGCGAGTTGGGAAAGGCTTCGGAGATCAACTGAACGATTTGCTTGATTTTCATTGTTTTGCTATATTTTGAAAATGTATGCCCCTTTTCAGAGTATTCCCAGTTGAAAAACATTTTGTAAATCTATGAATGATGAAAATCTATCTACCTGGTACATATCCTCGAGACTCGCAAATCGCCGAATGCGCTTCATTTCACTGCCGTGCGCAAGTTGAACGGCGAAGGTTGTAGAAATGGGAAGGGAGGAGGCTCCTGCATAAGTAACAAGGTGAATAAAAAGAACCGCCGGTAGAAAATTCCGAATAATGGAGGATTCGGAAAATTGAGAGAATCAAGCATTAGCAACCAAACACCGGTTCATTCTACGAGTAGATAGGATATATGCGTTCAGTACAGTAAACATTTATCTAACTCTATCGCAAACCGAACTATCTACAGTATCCTTTACAAGCTTTTGTAGTCACCTTGGCTACTGTAGTCAATCTGCGGTCGGCCCGCATACTGAGTGGTCGCGTTGTTGGTGGGGTTAGCGGAGGCACTGCGATTGCGACGACAACGGGAACGAGATCGCGATCGCGAACTGAGATAGATACAGTGGGTTTGGGCGGTGGGATGGGGGTTACGGTAGAAGGGTACGAAATTGTTTTCCTGTCTTACCGACGAATTTCAGTAGAGAGCATAGCGAGAGAGGGCGACCGTCTGGGACGAGTGAGGGAAAGGGTGAATGAGGGAGCATGGGGAGTGGTGAGGAAAAGAAAGGGAGGAGGGAGAGGGGCGGAAGGAGAGTAATGGTAATGGAGAAATGGTAAAGGGATCAGTGGAAGAGAACACATCAAGAGATCATTTAGATGTTTTTACATTGAAATGCACCTAGAGAATCAAAGATATCTATGTACTATAAAATTTCCTAGATAGCTCAAGGCACGCGAAAGTTTCGAATGAAATAGGGGGGGAGCCTTGATTTCCCCCACGCATAGATGATTACACGCATCACGTGTAATTCTACTCGATCGTGAAGGGGGGGGGGGGGAATGTGGTTAAAGGCCCCCCCGACCACTTTTTTACCTAATGCTTTTTTGACATCATCGGATAGCTCTCAGTGTCCTGAGTTCCGAGTAAAAAGTTGAAACTATGAAACTCCGCCGTTGCTTAGAAAAAGCTGTGCAAGATTCCTCTCGCTTTCTGCGTCTCTTCATTCCTCCCCTTCTCTCTCACAATCAATCAACCGCACGCTAAATGGATGTACCTAGAAATGAATGAGATGGTCGTCCAACCATCTTTTTCATTCCAAGAGATAACCAATTAAGAGCGGTTGATTGATTGTGAGAGACAAGAGAGGAATGAAGAGACGCAGACAGCGAGATCTTTTTCTCAAATCTTTGCACAGCTTTCTCTCAGCAACGGCGAAGCTTCAACAAAAAAGGAGAGAGTATGAGACTCAGGACATTGAGAGCTATCCAATGATGTCAAAAAATGCATATGGTAGATATTGCCTGGAGGGGCCCTTTAAATAGTGTATTTACCGTTTGACTCCCTTCATTCTTCCGTGTAGTTCAGCACTCTCTCTCGGTCTCATAATGCAATTAGAAGGTTTGGTTTTCAATCCCTATTTCTACCCCACTGGGATCCCTAAAAGAACCCTAGTAGTATATCATGAGGTTTACCAATGGAGTTCTTTTAGGGATCCCAGTGGGGTTTTCTCAATGGGGTGCGCAGGTTCGTGTGGGTTAGCAGTGGGATCCCATTCGGGTAGCGAGAAGATTGCGCAGTCTTTACATACCAAAAATTTGAGGTAGGCTAGAGCAAAAAGAGAGACCTATTTGATCTTCGCATGCAACCCATATCAGGCGGGTTGCGTAAGCTTTCGCAGGATAGTTGATGCTCGGTGCGCTTCTTCGTGTAACTATCACGGTTTTGAGACGGTTTCAGGGAGGGTATTTCAGAGTGCGGCCGAGGCCAGGCGGGTTTGACGGGAGGCAACCCCAATGAGATACCACTGTGGTATCCCGCTGGGGCAGCTTTCCGTCGACAGGGGGTAGTGGTATCCCAATGGGAAACCCATTCTTTTAGGGATCCCAGTGGGGTAAAAATACCAGAGTGTGGGGAGGGGGGGCAAAGATAGTGCGTCTAATGAAAGAAATAATAAAATAAATATCAGGAAGCGGAGAAAGATGACGAGTCGGAGATGGTGATAACGCAAAATCATTCGTAGACACACCACAGCATTCCAAGCGTTCTAATAGCGAATAGCGGTTTCCGCGCATGGGATTTGATCCTGTAGGCGACTAAGTGAAACAAAAATTATGAATTTAAAAACTTAAAGGGACATGGAAGCGAGAAATTTTGTGAAACCGAACATGACCATACTTCTAGAATATGTTTCTGAGACGATAATAAAGATAATAGTGTTTGAAAAATATTTTTAAAAAATTTCTGCGGCGAGAGATATTTATTTGTTCCGGGAATACGTCGATGCAGTTTACCTTGTTCCTATGCGCTAAACGCCGTAAGACTGCGCCTTGGCTGGGAAACGATTTTTAGGATATCTCGCGAAGTAGACATTTTTGTGCACTCTGGTTTTGGTTTTTATATTATTTAGGCGATAAACTTTCATATGAAAGTCAATCTTTTTTGACTTCCATGTCCCTTTAAGTTCGTTACTACGCTCTCTCATAGCTCTGAAATTTTGGCGTATATTGGTTCGACCACTATTGAGAAAATTCAAAATTAGTGGTCAATTCGCTGTTAGACACATTCTTCACCGGGCGGAATGCTGTGACACTCTGAACAAAGGGCCCTGCAGGGTTGAACAAGCTAACAGCTGTGAACTAAGAATTTATCTATAGGATTTAAAAAGAAAAGAGAATAGTTGATGCCTTGCAGCACACTACGCTTTGTCATCAGATGCGATTGCAGTCTGGATAAGCAATCTCGGTAACTGTAAGCTCCATCCTTTATCAAGTGGTGAAGTCTTTTCCTTCCCCCCATTTCTCTCTTCTCCATCAGTAATACGTTTCCTTGTAGACCCATCCTCCGGGAAACCTAAAAGCAGCGGTGTTTTCATTGGAGAAATACGTAGTAATATATATTATTGGAGGAAAAGGGACGTTGAGAAATCTTTGCAGCGCACTCCGCTAAATACAGTGAAACTCTCTTGGCAAAATGCCAGCTTAGGCTAATCTCCGGCACCGGCTGAAGTTTTACGGTGGTTAGCGGACAGAACTGCGCAGCTCTCTCAACGTTCATTTTCCTTTAATAATAGTATATATTTAATCCCATTTCTTTACTTTCGAATGAAGAAGGTTCGCAGCTCATCGTAGAGAATGATGGTAAGCGCGAATGGGAGTGCCAGCATCAGGACTTCCGCTCTAGAATTACAATATTTCGAACCCCTATGCGTCTTTGAAACTGCCTATCTTCAAGTCAGCAAGTATGTACAATTGTTTCATGATAAAGAAGAATGCAGCGTTCACATTTTCACTTATAGAACATATATTTTCTTCAAATACAAACATTTTTTTCTCGCGCTATTCACCCTTTACTTATGCGCACATGATGGTATGTATATCGCATATTATTGACGGAAACGTTCCGTCAGTCAACTCATTCCTACTTTGTCTGCACTCTCTTCATACCGCTTAGCTCTCTCGTCGGAAGTAGGAATGAGGCAACTGACGGAAAGTTTTCTTCAACCATAGATACCAATATGTTGGTGTCTTTTCGCTCAGTGTGTGATAACTAAGCCAACTCGAATACCTAATCGTATGGATCGCGAGAGTCTCGTTGAGCCCCGGGATCGCGAGGACTGCAGTGGCAAGGAGGGCCGTGAAGGGAACGGAGAAGTTGAGCGAGAGGTTACTGTAAGGCGGGTTACGGTAGCCAGCAGAGATGTGTAATCGATTCTTTTTGGTCAATGTTTCGCTGATTTTGGTGACGAGACGAGACGCGTCGCGGTTTATGCATGCTTTTTGAATCATGTGCATCATAAGGACTCGACAGCTGATAATATAAATATAGTTTGACCGTGCGTAGCATTCTATTCTTCATTTTCTGTAAAATATAGTAGCATAAACGGCGATCCGTCAGTTTCTTCCGTTCCAAAATGAGTCTAATTCTCTCAACTTTGCACACTCTCTCGCCTCATATTCGGAATGATTTTCCGACGGACCTCTTTAATCCGCAATAATACCTGAATCCCTGGACGACAATGGACAGCTTGCGCGTCTTGGCCACGAACAGATCGGCCCATTGCGTGACGACGATCGACGAGAAGAACAGGCCGTGGCAGCACTTCTCCAGCTGCTTCCGGTTCTCGTACGTCTAAGCACTACGGTTTGAAAACCAAGCGCGATTAGCGCGATTTATCGTCTGACTCTCTACATTCTTTCACTGTCCTCATCACTCTCTCGGTCTCATAATGCGATTAAAAGGTTTCATTTTCAAACCCTACTAAACGCTCCCGTATATGCGTATATTTTCTCGGCTCTCGGCACTCTTTCTCGCTTTCCTGTTTGCACAGAACCTTACCAGAGTCGTGCATATCTAATTCTAAACGTAGCATAACCATGAGGACAGCTCTCCCCTTACCCATTCCTGTCCGAAGGAATCCTCCAGGACCGTGGCTGCGTTGTCCCAATCTTCGCGAATGTGCAGCAACTTGCCCGGCATCCAGCCGTGGAGGGCCATGTTGCCTGCATTCATGTTCAATCATCCGTCGACAATCATTGGCAATCAATGGTGACCTCTTGCGTTGCGAATACTTCTTACCTAGATATGAAGTGAATCCCGCAAAACATTGAATGAGACCGATGTGAATGTACGAGTACAGAATGAGCCTGGAAGAGAACGAGTATACTGAGAGAAGTTTTCGTGACCTTTTCAAATAATTCACAGATATTTTCGACAAAATGTACCGATTGCATTGCATTGCTCTCATTGCAAAATGCGCACCGACAGAAATTGATACGGAATAGTGTCATCTTAGTTAAACCAATGACTAATGAAATGGCCCTTTGAGGAAGTATTTAGATAGTGCCAATAGAAGACCAAGAAGATTCTACTCAGCGACTTCTGAGCCTCGGGACGATCAGGTTTCGAAGATTGATTTCTAACGAAGAAACCCCGCCTTTGGAATTCCGTTCCTTCCGGAACCCCGATTAAGGCTATCTCTCAAATGCCCACCTGTGGTTGACCAGTCTGTCGTATTTCGGATTACGTGGAGGTCTCTTCATGATGTCAGACTCTGCCGGTTCGTACGCGTACGAGATAGCAGGCCACTGCAACGGAATCCTTGCAAACTATTATTATTGGGGTAAAAGGAACGTTGAGAAATCTTTGCAGTACACTCCGCTAACCACCGTAAATCATTAGCCGGAGCCGGCGTATAGCCTAAGCTGGCATTCTGCCAAGAGAGTTTCACTGTATTTAGCGGAGTGCGCAGCAAAAATTCCCAAACGTTCGTTTTCCTCCAATAATCTTTGCCGAACATTCTATTTTCAGAATAGGTCAAACTTTTTAAGCAAATAGTTCCAAGGATGTTCAGTCAGAAAATAATACAAAATAATACAATATATAATATAAGAAAATTGATTCGTTTTTTCTTAAAGTACCAGGTCGGTTCCGAGATCGATCATGAGAATCGCGATGATGGACATCGGAAGCGGAATGCCGAGCGTGACGTGGGCCGCGAATGGGAGAATTTCTGGTAATGAGATGAATCCATTTTCTACTTTTGTTCTCACGCATGAGTTTTTAACGGACTATCTTGCTAAATTTTCTTTGAGAAAATGTTGTTCACCATATCATATAATTTTGTACTCTCCGGTGGCACCAACCCTCTTAACTTAGGCTCGTATTTTGGTATGGTCATCATACCGGGCAGATTGGACGTGAGCACGTAACTGATCGACTTCTTCAGATTGTCGAAGATGATCCGGCCTTCCTGAGTTTCTAAGTCTGATAAGTAGAAAGGCAAATATTGCAGGTTCCACGGGAGTTGTCCATAAATGCGGAACCATTTAAAACTTTTGATTGAAATAACAAACTATTCCTGTTGATTACGGCATCCGATTGACCTCTTACGTGTGATCATGGCAGGGATTAGTAGAATCGTAAGAAAATTCTACTAATCCCTGGTGCCATTCATTCCATTCATTATCTCTGTCCCCGTCGCGAGTGGTCTCTCTGTCGTCTCTCAATCAAGAGCCTCCCGCATGTTCAATCCCGGGCAGAATAATTTATCCTTCTCCATAACGACTTGGCGCTCGGGAGAAGTACGCGCCAAGCGAGAATCAAGAGGATAACTCAAGATGTCTCGGCACCTCGGACTGAGTGGGTTTCTTTGAAGAAGATTTGAAGTCTTGTACCTCTCCTATCTATATCAAGATTCCCCTCCATTGGAACCCCAATCCAATGTTGGTCCCGATAAAGGTGATAAACTGGAACTGGAACTGGTAAGAAAATTGAAGCCGGAGAGGTAGATCAACGCGCGTTTGCATAGACAGTTCACAATAGTTTGCGTACTTTTGGTCAACTATCGTGGAACATGTAATACCAAGTTTGTCCTTAAAATCCAATAAATGACCACTACGCTAACCTCGATGCCAGTCACGATCGAGGCAAAGTTATCGTCCGTTAGTATCATATCCGCTGCCTGTTTCGAGACGTCCGTTCCCGCGATTCCCATGGCGATACCTAGATCATCATATAATGAAATAAAACTATCCGTCAGTTTATCATTCCGATTATCTGGCGACAGTGTGTGGAAAAGTGAGAGAATTAGACATATTTTGGAACCAAAGAGGCCGACGGACCGGTTTATTCTACTATACTACGAAACGCTTCTATTCTCTGCCCAAATCTGTTGCGCATCGTAATTGTATGCTAATTTCGTAATAGATCTCTCGATGCAACCTTTCGCCGAATTGTTTATCACGGTTTTATTTTTTATTATCATTTATTTACTTATTTTTGATTTCTTGATTTTCAAACCCCAGTGCCCACCAATATCGGCCTTCTTGAGGGCGGGTGCATCGTTCACTCCATCGCCGGTTACGGCCACAATCTGTCCCGTCTTTTGGAAGGCCTCGACGATCTGGAGCTTCTGGACCGGCGACGTCCGAGCGAAGACTATCTGAAGGTAAGTCTGTGGGAATTCATGTAAATCCCAGGGGGGGCATAAAGGGCTGAAAGACAGCTTTAAAGCGATAAGAGAGAAAAAACAGCAAAAATTGTGGAAAACTTCATTTCATCAAATCGGTCGGTTCGTCAACGCTAATCGCGTGCTGATTCGATGAAATGGTGGTTTCCCCAAAACTGACTCCGTCATGCTGCGTAATAGTATCGTGCAACTCCTCCGGGGTCATCTGGGACAGTTGACTCGATTCGATCACTACGTTCGACTCGCCCGGCACGAGGATATTGCACTGCAACGACGTCTTCTCGATTTTACGCAAAGCAAGAAATTCGCATGACAGTTCGTTCAGTTCGTATTCGATTTCATGAGAATATTGCAGTGGCGGATGTCTCTGTTGCAATAGACCTCCATAGGCGCTACCGTATACCTTGTAAGCGATGGCTTCAGCCGTGTCCTTGTGATCTCCCGTCACCATGACCACCTGCAAGCATACGGTAGCCGGGAATTCGCCTACGCCTTTTACCCGGATTCCGGCTTCGCGGCACGTCAAAACGGCTTGAGGAACTCCCGGACGTTCGGGATCGTTCATGGAGATGAGACCGAGAAAGCGGAGGTTGCTGACGGGAAAGTTGGGAGGGTCCGTGTCTGTGTGGAAGCTGAAACATATCATACCTATGTCGTATAAAGCTATAAAGTTAAAAAGTGTAAAGTTAAACCATTAAAGAATAGGAATATGGCTAATCGATCTAATAATACGCTACCACCGAAATCCGTGCATAGGTTAGAGAACCGCTATATACTCATGTCAGCATAAAATAAAAATGTTGTGCCCTCTATCGAAAAGAATGAGTTGATTAGATTCAAAGAACAAACAAACATTTTTTTCAATCTAACCTCCAAAAACATCTCTATCTACTCATTGATTCAATTATGGTGCTTTCATCGTCGGCTATGATTCTTGGTTGACATTCGATGAGAGCGGTTATTGTTTCTTGGAATTCGATGAAAAGCGGTTATTCTTGGTTGGAATTCTATGAAAAGCGGTTATTCTTGGTTGGAATTCGATGATATTCTTTGTTGATTTTTTGGAAAAGCAGCCGCGTCCCTCTCATGAACAGAAAAATTTCACCGATTTTAATTTTCTGTGAATGAAGAATGAGGAGTTGATTGAAAAGGCGACCAGCAATATAACTTCAATCAACTCAAGTGATAGGAGACTCGTGGGGGCGAAAGTTGTATTGGTTAGATTGAGATTATTATATTCAAAGGAAATTAGTGTTTTTGAGCGAGAGTTTAGCGGAACTCTAGTATATGTCATGTTAAGTTACGGACGCGAAGTTTTCCGGAAGTGCTTCTGAGATCTCGAGAATTTCGTCCGCAAAACCGAGAACTCGTTCGCCCTTGGACGTCATATGTTTGAGGGCCTTAAAGGAATTGGATGAAATGAAACGGCACACGTTTTTATTTTACTAATGCTAAGAGACTCTTAGGACATCAGACTAATATGCTTATCAGTAACCTGAAAGTTTGCAAATTGAAGGAAATTCCGCACTTGGAGGAGTGCAATAAGCACTAATGATCGAAGAAATAGTCAAACAGAAAGTTCCAATTTATGAAGACGAACCTTTGTGAAATCTTCTTTTGTATGCTCATTCAATTCGACGTCGCCTTTGGCGGTGATAATACGGGAGCACTTGGAGAGTATCTGATATCAATAGGTTTTTTACATTCTTGAAGTAAAATACGGCTGCTTAGAATTCTCTTTTGTGTAGGCCACTTACCACCTCCGGTGCTCCCTTCATTTGCACGAGAAACTTCTTATTCGGAAGATCAGAATGAACGGAAACCTATCAAACGTTATCAAATTTTCCCTCTTTGGAATTTCTCTTATTTATTAGGGTCCACGTTCCATAGGCATGACTTATTATTTGTCGCTAGAAGCATAAAACATAACCTATCCATTGTTCTGGAGGGCTATTTACCTGATACTTGATGGACGAATTGAAGGGAATCTCGGCCTTTTTCGGATACTTTTCCCTGTATTTGATGACTCCCTCATCGTGCACCAAGTCGCAGTACTTCATGATGGCAATCTCTGATGCGTCTCCTGTACAGTCCACCTCGTTGTCAGGCAGAACCTGAAATTATGCCAATTATGCCAATTAATTGCGTCATTTACGCTCAGTATTTTCATTGTTTTACTCTCGATTACGAGGATGAACAATTTTACATACTGGAGTTGTATGGATGTTTTTTATGTTTATGTTTTGTATAGCGGAATAAAAAAAAACAAGCGTCAATTGATTATTCCGAATATCAAGCGAGAGAGTATGCAAATGCAAAAAGGAGAGAATGAAAAGCGAGAGAATTAGACGCATTTTGGCATCAGAGAAACGGGTTGATCGGTTTATTTTCCACTATAGGGAAACAGCACGTCATCCGTTATGAGCGGCGAAATAAAGCTAAAAGAACTCACATGTATATTTTTTTTCTTTCTCCTATACTCCGTTTGTTTCCGGGTAACTAACTATTCATCATTCTTCCTCTCTGTCCTCGTCGCGGGTGGTCGGCTCTCTTCATTCTCTCTCAATCAAGCGCACCCCTTTCAATCTTGGACAAGAAGGATGAATCGTTCACCCTGAAGACTTGGCGCACGGGGGAACTAGCGCCAACCCAGGATCAAGAGGATACTCAAGATCATGGACACCGCGGGCTGAGTGAGTATTTGACGAAGATTTGAAGTCCCCGACCTCTCCTATCTATCAAGACTCCCTCCTTTGGAACCCCTCCACTGCTAGCCCAGATAAACGGTGTAAAACTGTAACTGTAAAAACTGTAACTATTCATCTAAACTATCCATCAACAATATCTAGGGTATCTATCTATCAAACTAATTAGGGTATCTCTCTATTATTTAGATATCTGTTGTTGGCGAAAAAGTTCCGTCGGCAAAAGTCATTCCTGCTTTGTCTGGACTCTCTTCGTACCGCTCCGCTTCCTCGTTAGAAACAGGAATGAGACGACTGACGGAACATTTTCGTCAACCATATCTATAGCAGAATAAACCGGTCCTTCAGCTTCTTTGATTCCAAAATGCGTCTAATTCTCTCACTTTTACACACTCTCTCGCCTGACATTCGTAATGATACATTGAAGGATCTTTTTATTCCACTATAGATATAGTGGATTAAAAAGATCCGTCGGAAAATCATTCCAAAGATAAGGTGAGACTCGTTTTGGAACGAAAGGAAACTGACGGATCGTCGTTTATTCCACTATACCTTCATGGTGGCTCTGCTGCAGTTGGAAGCGCAGCGCACGAGATGCTCGTAAGACCCGGTCAACTTGTGAATGCGGTGCCCTTCCTTCTGCGTGCCCGGGTCCAAGTGCTCCGCCACTTCCGTCTCCCCGTCCACCCTCAAATATACATTTTATTTCACTTTTGTAAATATGATAATATAGATATTTCATAACTGTTGTGTAGGTAACCCAATTACCATTCTTTTGCGTAATATCGCACCACCTCGTCTCTCCCTTCTCCCCTTCCCCTCATTCCCGTCCCGATAAGTGGTTGCTTCCTCATCTCTCTCGTCGCACCTCACCCCATCCTTTTGGGATCCTTGTCGTACTCAGACCCTCTGTCAACTATCCCCTCTCAATACACTCCACCCCTTGTCCAACCTAAGGACATAACAATAACTATTACGTGCTATGGATCTTTCCCTGTCATCTTACCAAAAGTGTCGCACGAGCATCTTGTTCTGCGTGAGCGTTCCCGTTTTGTCGCTGCAGAGCGAGTTTAGAAATAAATGTGTAAATAATCAATATATCTTTACTAATTACTATTCGGAATTTAACCTGCAGATAGTAGAGGTCGATCCGAGAGTCTCGACGCATTGGAGTCTCTTCACGAGGCATTCCTTGCGCCGCATCTTCTTTGCAGTAAGAGTCAACACTGCCTGAACAATTACGCATTTTTACTATATACATTTCCGTTTTTTTCTCATTCTGTCGCTGCAGAGATCGCTTGGGACAATTACGTTAGGATTATTAGCAGAGTACGACTATCGAACACACTTACATGCTCTCCATATTTCATTCTCTTCATTCTCCTCGGCTCTCTCTCGGCGTGCCTGATCGCATTATCTCTCTCATTCGATAGTCGCATTCTAGTTATGGTGCGTTGAGTGTCGAAGGGGGGGGGGGTCAAAAATCCTCGATTATTTGCTGCGATTCTTAGTTGACATTCGGCGAAAAGCGGTTAGGTTTTCCTTGAAATTTCAGTTATTCTTCGTCGACGTTCGAAGAAAGCGGTTATTCTTTTCTGTCTTTCAACGAAAATAGGTCGGGTCCCTTCCATCTTTAGGAGAATCAGACCGCTTCCCCTCGAATGTCAACAAAGAATCACAGCAAGTAATCCGAGGATTTTTTACCCCCCCCCCCCCTTCGACACTGAACGCACCATTATTGGTGAATGCGATATCGACCTACCGTAACCGTGCACACGATTCCCTCCGGCACGTTGGCTACCACCATTCCGATGAAGAAGAGGAGAGACTCAAACGGATTTATTGACGAAAAACGGTCCGTCCGTAAACGTCATTCCCAATTTGTTTCAACCACGTTTTATACCACTTTGCTCCCTCGCCAGAAATATAAATAATACAAAATGGATCATTTTCCCCTTCATAATCCGCTCATACCGTATATATTGTCAATATTTATTGTCAATATTTTGCTGACCTGAATAACTGTGTGCCCATAGATCAGCGACAATGTGCAGAATACTGTGCCGACGAAGAAGGCAACGCCAGCGGATATCTAAAACACGTCAATCCCAGACAATATAATAATGATACAAATGTGATGTTTCTGGAATATTATATTAGTGCAAAAAAAACAATGAAACGGGTATTATTTTTGACGAAAAAGTTCTGTCAGTAAGCTCATTCCTTCTTCCTCTGCACTGTCTTCACATCTCGTCGGAAATAGGAATGAGACGACTGACGGAACGTTTTCCTCAACCATACATGGACGAAGTGCTTGATCTCTTTGGCAATCGGCGTTTCCTCTCCGCCCACGTTCTGCGTCAGTGTAGCAATGCGACCCATTACCTGAAGAAGGGAAAGTCGTTATATCTACGGATCGGAATTAACCGAATTATATCGTGCGAAAGTGTATGCGGAAAAACAGAGAGCACTAGAAGCATTTGGAAGAAATACACAGACCGACTCGAGATTTTCCAATCAATCAGATAGATACGTTCCCACCGTATTAATTCCAGTCAGGACGACGATGCCCATTCCGTTTCCCTCTACAATGTTCGAGGAGAACAGGGCGACGTTCTTCGACCTTTGGGGGTCGTCGTCGGTGAAGGTTGTGTTGCGGGACACGGGAAGAGACTCGCCCGTGACGGATGAGTAGTCCATCTGCGAGATATCTATGTTTAGCTAAATCTGAACGTCAGCGAAACAAGATGGAAGGAAGCGTACAATAGCAGATGGAAGCTTTCGATTGGCAAGCACACTTGTGAGCCTCAAATCAGAAGGGGGGTAACTACTACATCTTTCGGAGATGTTCATAATACCTAATACCTTGAGCCCGTCCGACTTGACGATGACACAGTCCGCGGGCACCTTGTTGCCGGCCGTCAGGACGACGACGTCTCCCGGCACCAAGTCCTTCACGGCGACGTCGTGCTGGTCGCCGTCCCGGATCACCTTCAATATTGGTCTTTCCCTCGAATATTGACGAAACAGTTGACGTCCGTAATAATGTCTAGGGTTTGAAAACCAAACATTTTAATCGCATGATGAGACGGAGAGAGTGATGAGGACAACGAAGGAATGAAGAGAGTCAGACGGGTACATGCGCTAATCTCGCTTGGTTTTCAAACCCTAGGTAGTAATCTCGCTTCCCCCTTGTCTGCACTCTGCCCATGCCGCTTCGTTCTCTCATCAGACATAGGTAGTTAGCTCCTCGACCATACTTTTTTTTGTTTTCATAAAAAAGAAGTGTAAACTCAAGAACAAAAAGAAAGCATTTTGTGCGTATATTCCCCAATGGATTCTCACATGTGCCAGCTCCGGTAGAAGGTCCTTGAAGCCGTCCATCAGCAGAATGCTCTTTCTTGAACGTGGCCATCGAATGTTTTTTTTCCTATCTATTTTATCTCCAAACTATCTGCTAATGAAGCGACCTAACCTGTCCATGAGAAACGCGAATCCTCCAGTCACAATGCATACGAACACGAATACGATGGCCATGAAGAGCTGCAGCATAAATACTACGCTTTTTCTTCTCATGACGTTCTAATTGTTAAGCGAACGAGCCAAAAGGTTCACACGCTACCACCATGAAAATTCACTAGCCCGCTGGGGAATAATTCCATAAGAACGGTGGGGGGAGGCTCAATTAGGGAATTTTCGCTGTGGTATCGTGTGCAAGGGAATTATTCCCTAGCAGGCTAGTGAAATTTGGCTGAGTGTACTGAAATCTTCCCGTTCGCTTATTTAACATTTTTGCTGCTGCCAGAGCACTATGTTATAGTCAAGAGTGCGACAAACGAATATATTTATTTAAAGGCTCTGCATCTCTCTTTCTCTTCATTCTTTCTCGTGCTTTCCCTTTCGTGCTTAAATCATATGACGCATTGTCTGAGAGACTCGAGTAGCATTGACATAGGCATGACACTAGGAATATTATTTTTTAAATCTATTGAATTGAACTTCTTTTGGACCAGAATTTCATGCTGAAAAAATCATCTGAATTTATATGAGCTCAAACTCGAAAATGGATTTCGTTTTAACCCAATCGCAGGAGAACAACTGTAACTCATTTTTGTGGCAAGATAATTGTATAGTTGTTCAACTTTTCCGAACCAGCAGAAACTTGCGCATCTTTCTGGTCACGCAGATTTTTGATGTAAATGCATAATTCTTTCTTTTTGTGCAAAAACCTGAAAACCGGCCTCCTCACTTTTTCGATTTTTGTTCAAAAGCGGGTCTTAGTAGCTCGATTTCAGAAACAGTCTCACCGGATTCGAAATCTAGATGTGTCGCAGGAGAACAGCCCTAAGGCATTCGGCATGAAATTCTGGTCCAGAAAAAGTTCAATTCAATAGATTTAAAAAAAATAATATTCCTAGTGCCATACCTAGCTCGAACCTCTCAGACAGTGCGTTATATTCGTTTTGCGCACTCTATTCTAGCCTACATTTCTGTCCAACTCTTAAAAACAAAACGAGCCTTACATTGTCCTTCGATGCGTGCTCATTTCCTGTCCTGTCGATAATGTAGCCGATCAGTGAGAGGACTCCAGCCGCCCACAGAAGAATGTTGAAACCACCTCAAATGGTATAATATTTCTTCTGTCTACATTCAGTGTCCCTCCCCAAACCTACGGTATTTCCTTCGCTTGATCTACAGTACCCTCGCTGCCCTCACCAAAAACGTTCTTCATAAACAATCCGAACATGCTCTTCCGATCGGGTTCCGGCAGACTATTCGGCCCGTGGATGCTCAGGCGGGACTGAATGGACACGATTGGTGACCGCAACGCGTGAGTTGGGATGCGTCGCGTGTACTCCACTCACTACCGCTTCCGTTTGCGAGATGCCCTTCTCCTTGTCGGTGCTGAGCCGTTGGCAGAGTTCTTCGAGCGGAATCTTGTGCTCGTCCTGTTATGAAGCAGATCATTGACGATAAAATTCCGTCAGTAGTCTCATTCCTACTTTGTCAACATATCTCTGTCATTTGCTGATTTGCCGTCTTCTTTTTTCATGTTTTTTTTTTCAAAAGTCGTCGAGATACAATGATTGCACAATATGCTTGCATACCATCTTGACATCCTTCTTCAGCTCCTCTAACTCTTCAGGTGAGATTCCCTTTTTGCGCTTGAAGATATTCCACTTCATGGGGACAGAAGAAGAGAGACTGGAGAGGAGACGACTATTCTTGACGAACGCACGATAAAGGAATGAGGGGGGAGGAAGGCATGGGGAATGAGATAAAGCGATCAGGCTCACACAGAGAGTGGAGAAGAATGAAGAGAATGAGATTGGAGCGAATGGAAATGTATTCGATAGTCGCACACTAGACGGGGATGGTGGAGATAACGAAGTTAGAAGGGCAAAATTTTATGATGTAAGTTCAAGTACCACAATGGTTTCTGCTAAACTTCTAAAAGATCAAATCATCTACCGGCTCAAGTTGATGATAGTTTCTCAGACACATAATTTATGCCAACAACGTCACTGTGACTACTATAAAAGAAGGCAAAATCAAAGTTGCTTGCTTTGCCATGAACTTTCTCTTTGTCGTCTTTCTTTTTTCCGTTATTCTGCTATCTTACATGGTGGAAAATGCCATCCTCAAGTAAGTAAATGAGGGTTTCACAAATGCAGATATTCCAACCGCCTCCGACTCTTGGCTAAATGTAAAGTC
The DNA here is from genome assembly GCA_900490955.1 of Micoletzkya japonica. Lineage (NCBI taxonomy): Eukaryota > Metazoa > Nematoda > Chromadorea > Rhabditida > Diplogasteridae > Micoletzkya > Micoletzkya japonica. The sequence goes on from LS856590.1 coordinate 192,764, forward strand.
ATCTGTAAAACGTCATCTGTAAAACACCGTGAAAGAACAAAAAGAATAAAAATTTACTTTTGACATACCTACATCTTCCGGCTAAAAGTGGAGGGGTTTCCAACAGAGGGAGTCTTGGTCGTAAGGTTCTCTTTTTGACGCGTTTTCTTGATTATGTTTCATGCTTCTATAAGTGCCAGGGCATACCTACAGAGCTTGAACACTGAAGCGTAACCGTGGAAAAGCGTCAGAAAGAGAACCCTACTTGGTAGATAGGAGAGGCTGCCAAGATTTAGTTAGTCACTTGAAACTCGACATGATGTAGGTTTTGGTTGGGCCCTGTTTTCTGTCTAGATACAGCCGAGTCTTCAGGGGGAACGATTATCTACGTTTGAAATGGAGCGTTGCGCTTGATTGAGAGATAATGTGATTCAGCCACCGTCATAAGCGCTGCGGAGGGTTTGGATGCGCCGAATGAACAAAATCATTACCTCCAGAATCTACTCAACTCGAATATGCATTATTTATGGTAATAAACTATTTGCTGGCGATGTAGACACAACAAAACGCCATCTTTTCGTTGCGAAACAACACGTAATATGCGGTGATTTGAAGCAGAAATTAAGAAATGGACATTGTTTATCGATGCTTTGCTGGTACCACTTGGACTGTCAGCAGCATAATAGCCTCTTCTTCGCTAAAGGCTTTTCCCTCTTAGCTTCCACGACAATTCTGAAATGAACGATCGCCGCGATGCATTATGGCCATATATGGGCGAGGGTAAATAACATCATCATTCGTCGGTAACATCTTCCTATACCGCCTCTTTATTCACTCTATCCTCGAAAATAAAAATCAGACAAATGACGGAATGTCTTTTTTTCAGTCATTGATCGCTATCCGCTTACACTGGCAATGAGCGAGATTAGGTGCACCACCAAAGAACACCTTGCGAAACATTCACCGCATGTTGTGCGCAAATTTCACAGCTCGTTGGTGAATCAAAAGTGGCTTGGTGAATTATTCACTAGGCGCTGTTTTGTGGTGAAATTTCGCTGAGCTTACTGTTTCTGGTTGACGATGTAGTCTCCGGTACTGTAGAGCGCTTTCAGACGACGTTTGAACTCGATTACGGTAGCCGGATCGATGTCATTGTAGCCGCTGCATTGCTGCATTATATTGATTGAAGAATAAACTGGAACCTGTAGTGGTGTTTGACATAGTTGATCGTCCAGATGCAAATGTGAAATCCGATTATGTAGCTGAGGAAGCCTGCAAAGAGCTGCCTCGAAAGATATTTTAAAAAGCTTCAGATTTCTATTCCACCTTGAAATTAGGTGTTCTAATTCATGTACCAAAGAATATCCAAAGAGCGCCGACGATAAAGTGACTTTTCCAAATGTAGAAGACACCTGCATTCTGCAATTTTTGACTGTGAGATGGGAAGCCTACGTGCAAATTGAGAGGTCCGGAAAGCTGCAGCGATTTTCGCAGAATTTAGTGGGTTGACTAGTATTTTGCTGTATCTCACCAATGAGGCCAGTATGCAGAAGAAGACTCGGACTGTGTAGATCGTGAGAAACTTTCTGAAATGAAAACTTCACGTTTTCTTTTTTCCCAGTGAAGTTATAATAGAAGCACCTACATGACTTCTTATCTAGCATACGGTAATAAGTAAGTAAAATGCCTTTTGTCTACAAATAAACAGCAAGAATTTGACCTGTTCTCCTTGTAGAGTCCATAAGGCCCTGTGAAGAACAGGGAAACCGACAGAATGAGCGTCCCGAGAATGATATGCTTATTTATGTGTCGAGACTCAAGTAAGCAAGTCTAGTTTGAACTGTCTCGACTCCTACCGCGAAATTGGGCCCGTCGAAAACGGCATACGGTAGAATGAGCAGGACGCACGTGATGTCGTAGAGCTTCAGAATATTTCAAAATTAATTATTTTTTTTAAATCATTGAATTATGCAAATTACTCACCGTAAAACAGCAACACGCAACGTAAACGTGAATGTTCTCACGGAATACCGTATACCCTTCGTTTGCTTTCTCCCCAATCTCAGCAAAGCACATGGCCACCGCTCAAGGCGAGCACAAAGACGAAAATGAGAGCGTAAAGGGGCAATGAAGTGATAAAATGGAGCGAAATAATTAAATTTATGAACTAAAAAGAGCGTGCACTGTTATCTCTCTGACCCGTCCGCTCACCCAGCGCGCGATTACGGTAACCAAAAATTTTTGCAGCCGCTCCCGGATGTGTGCGATTTTGCAGCGCTATTTTCGCTTTCTCGTTCTATTTTTAGCCTCTCGCCCGTATTGTGCGCTTTTCGCGGGTTATCGCGTCAATACGCGTCTATTATCCAGCCTGTGGTCATCGTCCTGCTTGCCTTATGCAATTCCTGTTCCCCTCACCTCTTTTTCGCTCCATTCCAATTCCTCTCCGCGTGATCCCCTTCTCCTCTCCCTTGTCCCGCCCATTCCTCTCCCCTTCGTTTGCAGCGCCACTCTGACGTTCTCGCCCGTGTATGCGTAGTATCCACGACTGCTGCAGCAAATTCAGGAAACGACCACCTTAACGGCTCATACCACGGAACGATCGGTACGTCTTGCTCCATTAAATATATTTATTTAAAATACATACTTTGTCCAATCGGACATTAAGAAGGCTGTCTGCACCAGAAAATCCTAATGTAAACGCTGGTTAGGATGATTATGAGAGCCTCGACAAATATTCGAACAATGCCGGCCTATGTATGATAAATACTTGTATTTCCTCCAAAATAGCCCCCTCCACTTCCTCGCTAGCCACCCGTTGCACCGTGTTGGCTAGTCTAGTCTGAGCTACTCTTCTTCATTTCATCACCAACTGGCTGGGTTGGTTTAACTGATCGTACTAACGACGCACTTTGTTCTCTTCTCTCGTCCCGATAGGACGGCCCATTCGAGAGTACTCTATTCGAGCGTGGCTCGTTCTGTCTTTTCTCATATTTTTTTAGAAATTTTATTACAAATATAATTTATTATTTCCAATAAACTATGTCCTCCTTTAGCTAATGGCCTGGGTAGCTTTACGGGTTGCGTGCTCTGTGTGAGGCGGCGCTTACTTCTATCGTATCCTATTACTCGTTGGCTAGTCTCGAGTCCGAAAATCATTGTTTTCAAAGGATTTACCCGTAAGTATAAGATCTACCCTCCGGGGACAGTACCATAGATCACACCCTTCGAGAAGCTTCTAAACGGGGTCAATCAATCGGCGCGATTTCTATTGGTCTGTTGATTGCAGCACTTGATTTGCGCTTTGCGTGTTTGAAACTGAGTTCATCACATCACAACTGTACCGCTTTTCACAACTATATTTGAGTGTGCAGGGCATGTAGTGGTATTTGTAGAAACACGAAACATAACTGGGAAAAAGGAGTTTGAAGGAGAAGAATAATGTTGGCCGTGCATATTTTGCTCCCCTGAGTAGACACGTGATCGGGGGTTAGTTGGTTAGTTGAGAGAGAGAGAGTGACACACACTCAAAGGTGTATCAGTGTAATTCGTTCCCCCTCCTCTATTCCCACCGTAACCTAGGGTTGTTCCGTGACCGTAGCCGGCATTCAGAAGGTCACGTGCTAAAGTCCGGTCGCCGAATTGCCGGCTGTTTTGGCTGTACGCGACCGTGTTTGTCCTTCTGTCTTTCCCTTCCACAGTGAAGGGGGGGGGACAAGTGCAGGAATTGATCACTGCAGACGGGGAAGAAGGGGGGTATTTTGAAGAGTAGCGAGAGACTCTCTCTCAGAGAGGAGTGGGAGAGGTGCTAGGGCGGTATTATTGATGACAAAGTGCCGTCAGCAAACGCATCCATACTTTTTTGTCTGCACTCTCTTCGCATCGCTTCGCTCTCTCGTGTCCGAAGTAGGAATGAGGCGACTGATGGAACATTTTAGTCAATGATAAAGGCGGGGGAGAGGGGGAGTTTAGAGAGGTAAAGGGGGGTGGGGAGAGAATAGCAATGTGCAAGGTGTGGGGTAGTTCACATGCTGCGCTCTTGTCTCATCCCTCCCCCCCCCACCATTCCTTCTCCTCCCTCACTCTCTTATCTCTGCTTCTCTAACCGTCTCTGCTC
>LS856590.1:196956-213685 GCA_900490955.1 Micoletzkya japonica
ATGTGACCCCCCCCTCTCCCTTGTTTCGCTCTGTTTTCCACATTCTCTCTCTCCAATCCCAGGTGCACAACCTTGCTGCAGTTCATCTCCTGTTTATTTCATGCCTATTGCATCGAAGCTCACGCGGAAAAGTGACAACATTTTGATGAGAGGAGAAGCCCCCCTCCCCCCCTTTCCCGACTAGAGTCAGATATTTTATTAGCTTAGGAGGACGGAAATAGGTTGTAGAGTGTTGTGAAGGAGCTGCTAAGCGTATTGGGGCGAGCTATATTAGCGTATTGGCTCATATACATACGTGCTGATCGGCTATGGCTAGGCTTGCTCGTTTTCGGTCATTGGGCGGTGCAGTGCGCAGCGGGCTGTTTGGCTGAAAAATTGATCCAAGGATGATATGACTTTGGAAGTTTATTAGGTATCAATGGCTTCATGGTTATGCTTTTGGAATGCATTTGAAATCAAGCTTTTTGGAACAAAATTATGGCCCGCATTCTTCTGCTGTAGTTGGTGGGGCTGACACTGGGGCAGTAAAGTGGGTACATCCGATAGTTTGCGTGATAAGCTGGCCGTTAAGGGGGGGGGAGTATTATCAGGACTGTAGTTAGCCCTTTGGCTTGCAAGTAGTATAGATAAGGCCGTTAAATGGGGCAAAGGGATGGCGGTACAGTGGGCACGCGGTATACGGTACCGTATACCGTATTGACGGTATACCGTGTACACACTTATGGTCTTCAAATCGATATTGAGGGATAGACAATAGGTATTTAGGTGGTGTAAACTATAGCAAACTGACTCTAGACGGGGGAAAGGGGGTGGGGGAATTTTTTTAATGTAGAGAACGGCGCGATTGATAGGACGAGGCGGGGATGGATGGAGTCATTAAAGAGGAGGAGGGAAAAGGGGAGAGGAGGAGAGACAGAGAAAGAGAGACAGAGAGAAAGGTACATAGTGTAGCACGGATGATGTGATAGGGGGGGACAAGGAGGGAATGGAGAAATCGGATTGGGTGAGGTTATTAAGGAAGGACAAAAAGAGGAGAGATATTCATGGGGTCTATTTGGGGACAAGGGTGGTTGAAATGCATCGGTTTTTGGCATACGTAGGCCGCGTCTACAGGTATTCGTTTTCTGCAGGAGTCTACCCGTGCATAGGAAATGGCGTTGGTTTAAGTCCATCTAAGCTTTAGCTAACTAAGAGTTTGGGGAGACTTCTACATTGCCCTTGTAGCAAACTTTACTGATCAGTAAGATGCCTGAAGGGTAGCGCAGCCAGAGGGGATTAGAGGACTAGGCAAGACTCGAGTGTAGTTGATCCAATCACTGTCTCCCCCCTGACCTCATTAACAGTAGGGTCGCGGTCGATGACTTTGTCTGCCTGGGTGTGCCTGTGATTGGCAGGGGGGGAATGCCCTTCTGAGGCTTACGATCCATGTGATGGGTGCCTCTTTACATCACCCTCTCAACTCTCTCCCCTCCCCTCCCCTCTCAACCCATCGTGTTCACTCCTGTTATCAATACGAGCACGTGGTCGGGGAGTGGAAGGGGAGGGAAGGAAGAGGGGAACGAAGAGAGAATGTATGCGGGTTGTGACTGTCTCCCTATTGTAGGGGAGGGGGATAAGAGGAGGAGGAGTGAACTGTGGTGAAATATACACAGCAGCAGAAACGGTGCGGGGGAGAACTTGATAGAGGAAGGTGATAAAGCCAAACGATCGATTGGTGGCTCTTTGAGCGGTGTGTTTTGAGATTTTGCTGCAGGTATTTGGGGGGGGGCGGTTTGAGAAGGGGTAGTACGGTAGTGATCGGGGTTACGGTAACGCTTCGTTGAGAGAGGTTGTTGGTTTGTAGCTTCTCTGGCTAGACTGTAGGTGTGCTCGGGTAAGAAGAGCTGGTTTAGTAGACTATTTCTCTCTATCTCGTCATGATCATTGGTCGTCTACGTACCGTCTATCACCCCGTGCGTATGCATGTAGGGGTATTGTGACCGCCTGGCTGGCACCGTATTCCCACGTGGGGATGATCGAAGGAACGGGAATAAGACAATGTCTTTGCGGAAATGCTTTTTTTTAAAGAAAAATATTACTATGAATTAGAATCCTTTCTGATAAGTAGAATATGGTTGATTATCGAAAACGTAAGGGGCGAATGCGGAAAGTGGGAGTGGACGTAGGGGCGATAAACGCGCGATTCGCGACATTTTACGACCACTCTTGGGCCGAGTTGTTTTTAATGTTAGTCTCCTTTTCGCGTTCCTCACCCCCTTTTACGTGTGTGCGCTCGTGTCTTAATCACGGCATTGGGAGTAGTGCTGTTCTCTTACAATTAGGCAATGAAACGCGCACATGGACAGAGCTATCGCTCATACGAGATTGAGCCGGTACCTAGCTTTTCAGTGTGGTTGCTTGTATACAATGTAGCTCCTACCAAAATTCCTTGTTGTGGTAAGATGAGCAGCCTAACCTTGGGGTCTGTGCCCCCATGTATGAGAACGTCCTTTGATGCGTCTCATCATAATGCCATCTTCGTTGGCATGAATGAATGGCTGGAAAGAGCCCCTAATGCTCCTCGAATTTCCCCCCGCCATCTTCCCTCTCTGTCGCTCTGTCTTTCTTGCAATGTTTAATGAGGAAATGCGTAGGGATATTTATGCGAAGTTCTTAGAGCCTTTATGCCTCATCTTAGAGGCGCACGCGCTTGTTTTGCACAATTAGATCAATTGTTTTTTTTGCAATTACTAATTCCTCATACTGCAGTTCAGCTATTCCTCAATGGCTCACATTATTTACTCTTTGGTAAAGTCCCTGGCGGTACCGGAAGCGCGGCCGCAGTACAGAATCCCCGAGGAGCGCTGGAAGCGATTGCTATTTACCGGACCCGGCTGACGTGCCGTCGTGAAAGTGCGCACTTATGCGAGGGGAGGCGGGAATAACATGGCGAGCGAGCGCTTGCGAAATGACAGAGTATCGTTTTGCCTGTTAATCATGGCATCATGGCTAGGGTCACATTATCAAGCTGTTATCTATCTACCGAATTCTTACCGTATTCCGGTATTCTTTTGTAAATCTTTCTCCTCTCGATTCTCGCGCTTGAAAGCCAGAAAAACATTTGCGTCTCTTCATTTTTTTCCATACTTTTCATACTCTCACAAGTTTTTTGTCAGTTTCGAAATGGCTTTTTTTTCTTTCTATTCCCTGTTCCATTATCAGGCTATCTACCATAACCTTCTTGTGTGTGCAAATGTTCATTCCTCGCCACTTTTCCCTCAGCTAGGGTTTGAAAACCAAGCGCGATTAGCATAGGTGGGCACGGTTGCAGGTAACGTGGTTGGGTGACTTACTGCAAACAAATTCCTGCATTGGTTAGCTCACTGCAAAATAATATCTTAGCAAAGTTGTGCGATATCTGTGTATGGGAGAACCACTGCACTCAGTTACCGGCAGACCCTGCCCACGTATGGCGATTAGCTTATTTATCGCCTGACTCTCTTCATTCTTTCATTTTCCTAATCATTCTCTCGGTCTCATAATGCTATTAAAAGACTTGGGTTTCAAAGCCTACCCTGAGCTAACCGCATTCCCTTACCCTTCTCCCCCCCCTTCCCCCCTAGATCCCCTACCCCTTCTCATTCCATCCTCGTTCACTTCAGTCGAATGGGCGACAGAGAGGCGGTCGTCCACTTTATCGGCGGAGCTGCGGGAGGCACCGCAGGCACGGCGTTGACATGCCCTCTCGAGGTACGACGGAGAGGGAGGTATACTTGGCACCGAGCCAAGTCTTGACTAGAGTATAGTTTTAGTACTTTAGCACATCTCCACTATTCTACACCATGTTACAAAAACACACTGCAGTATACTTTGAAAATCGGGTTACAGTTTGGCATACTGTATATTGGGAGCCAAGCTAGATTGCAATATAATAATAATAATAATAATAATATTTATCTCAATATAATAATAATAATATTTATCAATATAGTTTGCGTGATCTTTGACCTTCTGTAATCTGATTGAAGGTGGTCAAGACGCGGATGCAGAGCTGTAGGGGCATCGGGCACGTCAATGGTGAGTTGAGATCTGATCTGATCTGGTCTGGTTTGTTTACTACTTACAATTAGGTTAGCCATATGTGCATATTGTAAATCCGATTAGCGAGGGTAACACAAAATATTTTTTGAATTGGCGCGGGATATATTGATTGATTATCCGGTCGATACTCAGGCAACGGTCCGTCCACCTCGTCGGGCGCTTCACAGGGAGGACCGGCGGGAGGAGCGGGAGGGGGAGGAGTGCAGGTTAGGATGGATGAAGGGGTACGGTAGATTACGGTAGATCGGGGGGAATATGCAAATGCGAGATGAGATACCATACACGGACAGAGTTGGCGTCCATATATTTCAATTGAGGGCTTTACTTTGAAATAACTTGCGTACACTAGAAAAAAAGGATTGTGATGTTGTAATAACCCGTTGATAGCCGTTTCGCTTGGAATGCGGTCAATGCCTTCCGTTCAGACGGCCTCCCGGGCCTACAAGCACATACTGGCCAATACGACGATGAAGCAGCTGATCGAGGCGCGGTGCAAGGGTAGGTGTTCGGTGTTCCTCGTTTTTTATCGTGACACTTACGCCCCCTTGGTAAATACCGTATCGGTTTGCGTACCGTAACCCCCGTAGGGCATTGCTGTGCGAGGAAGCTTTGCGGCATTACTGGCTGAACGTCTTCAGACAGTACGGTAGTGCCCTGCTCACTACGGTAGATTCGCGTATAGATGGATATTCGTTCGCCCATAATACGAAATTGTAAAAGTTTATGGCTTTTATAGATTACTAACTAAGTGCACTTAAATAGGTCCTATAATCCATTAATTCCCTTCCCTCATTCCAGCCGGCGTGCCCTCCTCTACAGCGGTAGCCTTCTTCCGGTCGGCCGCCGCCCCTCCCCCGACCCCCGCTCGGGCACGAGGCTTGGCCATCGTCCGGCACTTTATGTAAGGGGCTTATTGATTGATTGATTGATTTATTATTATTATTATTATTATTATTATTATTATTATTATTATTATTATTATTACTATTATTATTATTATTATGATCATTATATAGTGGAATAAACCGATCCGTCAGTTTCTTCCGTTCCAAAATGAGCCTAATTCTCTCACTTTCGCACACTCTCTCGCCCTATATTCGGAATGATTTTCCGACCGATCTTTTTAATCCACTATATTATTATATTATGATCAAGAATTCGCGAAAAATGGCTAACTCTGGCCGGTTCAGGTCGATAGTCAAGGCGGAGGGCTTCGGAGCGCTGTACAAGGGACTGGTGCCGAATCTCATTGGAGTCGCGCCGGCCAAGTGGGTTTTTGTTGTTGTTGTTGTTGTTGTTGTTGTTGTCTGTTGCCTGTGGTCATGCGGAGAATAAGCGGATCGCTTTTTACTCTTGTTCCGTGAGGCAGTGCTGCCAGTGAGCGATAGCATGGTCGACTAGACTAGACTAAATAGCCTTCCTGACAAACCTTTGTGCAGCGGGCGCTTACTGATTTTGTCTGATATTCGGGGTGGATGCATAGATTCCATGTATGGTTGACGAAAATGTTCCGTCAGTCGTCTCATTCCTACTTCTGACGAGAGAGCGGAGCGGTGTGAAGAGAGTTCAGACAAAGTAGGAATGAGTTTACTGACGGAACTTTTTCGTCAATAATATGCTCTCCACAATGTTCTGACAACGGTGAAAATGTTAAGCGAACGAGATGGCGAAACATAACCCTGATTTCGTGTAGGAATTCTCGCACGGAAAACACCGTATCCTAAGCATCTTGGCTCGTTCGCTTAATATTTAGAACACTGTGTCTCGCCTTTTGGTACTGTCATGCACTGCCGCTTCCGCGGTCAGTCTTGATACTCTCTAGAACGCTCTAGCATCCGGTACCGTTCGCATCAAATCGTGAACGCGGTTCCATAAGAGAAACTGAACATTGACCTCGTACCAAAGAGAGAAAGAGATTTGATAGTCTGTGCTCTGATGTCTGTCTGTCCGGCTCTCCGTCTGTGCCTCTTCAGTTTGCGATACTCTCGCTTTCTGTCGGTTGTCTGCCAAATCGCGTTCGGTGGTTCGTATTATCGGCCGATTAGCGCTTTTTGCTCCCCCTCCCCTCCATCAACTAATTCTCTCTGCGAGAATCGAACACGTACAGAGATTGTCACTGTCGCTTAGTCTCGGTTCTCGTACCCCCTTTTCCTTATCTATGAAGCGGAGAATCTCCTTTCACCCCGTTATCAGTAGAACTCAGTAAAATGCGTGGTCGTGAAGAGATGGGGGATCGAGATCGAGAACAAAGCAGAGCACTGAAATTGAAGAGATGGGGGCGCCTGAATGGAACTTATTCCTTCTCTGGCAAATCAGCAATAGGCTATGTAAGTACCTCTCACAGCATAACGATCGTGTGAGGCATCTACCCTGGCCTATAGGCATCTAACCTGGTCTATATCGCCCCAGATTAGATGCATATAGAGTTAAACTTTTAGAAGATACAGTAATAGGTCTAGAAGGGGTTCAGAAAGATCACGAGTGAGTGTTTATGCGAAAACGAATGCGATGAGGAAGCTGTTCTAAACCCCCCCCCCCCTCCGCTCAACACGAGCTTGATCTCTGGCACGGGTTGGCTGTCCGTCTGTCTGGCATCTTGTGTCTGTCTGTGTGTGTGCAACCTTCTCCCCGCTTCGTACAACGTGTACCTGCGGAGAGAAATAGAGAGGGGGAGCAGAAAGAGTAGTTAATGGGGTCAGAAACGGTGGAAGATGAAGTGGAGGGATCAGGGGGATGAACGAAATGGTTTTTGCGGGGATGTGGTAGGGTATGCTAACAGCTAACATAAAGCGAATGGCGTAATCACTGAGCTTGGAATGCTCACTGTGTCCTCCTTCCTCCTTACTGCTATCTCACAAGGCGATGCATATGAAACAAGACGTAATAGGAAAAAAATAAATTAAAAATGAAAAAAAAAACACCCGAAGAAGGAATGCATCCGATTGATTGCAGGGCGGTCTACTTCTACACGTACTCGTCGTCGAAGAGATTCTGGAACGAGTCGGACTACTTCGTCGCCAATTCCGCGCTCATCCACATGCTGTCGGCGGCGTCGGCCGGTGAGTCTCAAGCAGGGAAGAAATATACTGTATTTGACTGTATTTTTCGGGGTAAGACCCCTCCCGCCCGCAAACCGTCGTTTACTGTGAAATGACCCATACAGCTCAGCAAAATTACCCCTGCTGCAAAATAAATTTCAAATACGAGCATTTATCCCCTGGGGGCATTTCATAAGTTATTATACTTAGCTCTGCTTATTAGGTGTGAATCAGAGCACTTTTATCCGCTTCTCCATGAGAGAATCAAGACACGTTGAAATTTAGCAACGTTGCTATTTGATCTATGGATGTATGAGCTCTATTATTAGTGAAGCGCATCATTTATATTATTGTTGGCCTAATGTAAGCTTTAGCTAGTTGTCGATGAATGCCAACAACCACAGTGACATAGAGCATCCCCGATCGCTCTTTTACTACCTTTTCCCCAGCGAAATGCTGTCGCTATCGCTAGCACCGTCTAGCCGACTGTACGCTCTCTCCATTCCCCACGTTCTCTCGCCTTTCGGTTCTCTGTCCAAAGCGGGGAACGAGAGGGAAGAGAAGAGGGGGGGGGGGGTTGATATGGAGGGAGAGGAAGAATGGCGAGGGAGAGGGTGCGAACCCGAAAGTGTCACGGGGTTTGGAGGGAACACGTGTGGGCCACGTGTAGGGCGGAAGCATACTTTGTTCCAAATTGATCGTTCTTTGGAGGATGCTTGGGCTTTTAGGGGGGAAAACCATTGGGATACCACGCCTTTTTTTTGTTGCTGTAATAGTTTTCAACAAATCTGCGAAGGAGGAAAGTGCGTATAATAGTATTTAGAAACAATCGACGGACGATTCGAACTGAACATGCGGTATCGTCATTATTGCCGTGTGCTCTTGCCAAATTGTTTGTTGCGGATCTCTTTGGTCGTGTAATTCTTTGATCTTTAGAAGAGGGGTGCGAGAGAGACGGTTGATATCATTGCAATGAAGGCGACACAGAGAGAGAGGGCAAGGTTGCGCGGGGGGGGGGGAGTTGAGGAAGCAAAATATGGCACCAACCTGAATGAAAGGGGTGGGAGATGGGGATCGATCGGTTTGGGATATTGCTGAGCAGGAAGGGTACTGTGGAACGTTTAGGAGGAATACTTTCCTCTTTAAACTTTATTACGTTTTGCTTTTCTAAATGTTATTTAAGTAAAAAGTTTTCACATTTTCAATGATTTCCCTGCAACATAGCGCGAAAGCGCTCTGCTATGATCAGGAATATATGGCGACCGGGTACTGTAGTCTGAGCTTTTGACCGGTCCTGGTCGTTCGTTGGAGGGGAGCGGGCTTTAGTCCGCACTTGAAGATAAGAAAAAGGGGAAAAGGAAGGTGGAATGGAATGAGGAGTGGAACTAGTGATAGGAAGAATAAGGGGTGCAGGAGGAAGGAAGAGAGATGGGGGAGGTCTGTAAGCGGTTTGAGGGGGATGTCATACTTGGTCTAGTGTTGTCCGAACCTTTTTTTTTCAGGCGTCCTTACATAATTAGAGGGACTCAAAAAGCAGCAATCCTAGCAAGGCTTTTGGACCATGTTTCACAGGCACACGCTTTCCTTACCCATCCTAACGTCCGATTGGACAACCGCGCCCACGTAAGGGGGGGGATATACGTGACATACGGTGTGTGTAGACGTTCTGATAGCCTGATATTCAATCCCGTATACTGTTTATATGAAGGATAACGAGAAGAGTAATGTGTAGCTAACATGATAAAGTCAGTGGGTGGATATAGTGGAATAAACCGATCCGTCCGTTACTTTGGGTTCCAAAATGTGTCCAATTCTCTCACCACTTTTGCACACTCTCTCGCCCTGTATTCGGAATGCGTTTCCGACGGGGATCTTTTTGTAATCCGCGATAACTAGTGGTATGTACAGGCTTCGTCGCCGCCACCGCCATCAATCCCGTGTGGCTGGTCAAGACGCGGTTGCAGCTGCATCAGGTAAGACATATTCATTACCTGAGGCGGCAATGTTGCGCTCCATGAATTGTCTCTTGGTAACTTTCGAATATCACGTTTTTAGGCAAAAAAAAGGTAGATAACCGTACATTTGCAGGGCCGAATGAGCATTCTCGCGATGATCAGACGGGTCTACCAGCGGGAGGGCATCAAGGGATTCTATCGGGTACGCTGCACATTTCCTTTTTTTTCCTCAAAACTATTGATTGAGTGGCTTACTAAGCAGTATGAGGTGATGAGTTCAACAGAGTGCGTATCGTTATCAAAGGCGAGCCATTTCGCAGCATAATACGGTTCATCGAGAGCGCGAAGGAGTAGAGAAGCGGATGGAATTCATCCGGAAATATTGAATACCTTCTTTAATTTTTTTTAATTTTATATTTCTCCGAATTTTCAGGGCGTCACCGCGTCGTATGCCGGCATCTCGGAGACGGTCATCCAGTTCGTGCTGTACGAACACCTCCGACAGTTGCTGGTGACGGATGCGAGGGACGGCGACGATGAGACGAGGAAGAAGTCGTGAGTGGGGGGATGAAGGGTAGAGCATGCGATTCGCGATTTCTTTTTGATGAATAAGTTTCACCCAAATCTGTATAAGCGATGGGTCTGCCATTTTATGTACAGCCTGAAGCATAATCACTTCGACAACGCGAATCGTATGCTCTAATGAAGAGGGGAGTACGGTAGCTAATATAATATAATAGATGTGATCAAAGCTAGAGCTGCTACTGTATTATATCTACATGAGACAGAGACTACATACAATTATAAGCGTATTGTGCTGTAAGCAGTACGGTAACTCTCCCTGGGTATTTGCAGTGACTTCATCAACTTTATGGTGGCCGGCGGAATGGCCAAGTTTGTCGCTTGTGTCGCTGCCTATCCGCATGGTCAGTTTCTTCAAGTTGCCTTTTTTTACTTATCTAGCTATTCTAAAGCTTCACAATCGCCTGTATTGTTGAATAAGGAGCAATAGTTCAAATACTTTTTTTTACTTTTTTGCCTAAACTTTTGCCTAAAATTGCACTGAATTTGGATACGTTAAGACAATAGGACCTACGAGAAGCAACTGTAAATGTTATTGAAAGTATCGTATATAATAATTCGTGCAGAAGTCGTGCGTACGCGGCTACGTGAGGAGGGCTCGAATGCGAGCGGCTTCTTCCGGACGTTGTTGCAGCTGTACCACGAGGGTGGCCAAGCCATGTACAGGGGCCTCTCCGTTCAGGTGCGATTTAAGTGAAATATTTCGGAGTACTGTATCATCCACTTCCAATACGTTGGTTAGAGCAGGACGATGATGTTAAGGGCTGACCCCATTTCGGTTTTTTTAATGTAGATGAGTGAGGACTTTTAGAAGGGAAAAGTTCAGTTGGTGGGGAAATATCTGAAACGTTGAAATTCGTTGTTTTCAGCTGCTTCGTACCGTGCCCAACACGGCGATTACGATGGGAACCTACGAACTGGTTGTCCACTTGCTTCATTCGCTGTAGAAGAAGAGGACTACTCGGTACCGTATACCTCCTCTTCACCTACCGTACCCCATCCCCTCCCCCGTACCGTATCCCTCCCCCTACTCACCCCCGCCCCAATTGACATACGGTATAAACTGGAGACTCTTGCATGATAAAAAGTGACTCGTCTCTCGAGAGAGGTATCGACATATACATAGCGTGTATAAATTGCGGCTTCTCTCATGTACTCCCTTCCCTTCCCCCCCTTTCCTCGTCGTCCTTGTTAATGTTAAGATGCACCATTCTAGTCTGGTGAGCGGCCGTATATTATAATTATTATACATACATATTTTCTTTTTCTCGTTTATGTATGGCCCGACAGAGTCTATTCCTTGTGTGAGCTATTCGAATAAGCGACTACTTCCAATCATGCCCCCCCCTCCATTTCGAACTGTAGTTGTAGGGATTACTTTTTTGTCCTAAGTTGGGATATTGAGGAACATTGTTAATTGTAAGTAGCTTGATCAACGCGCAGTATCCTAGCTATTTCACTACTTCTGCCAAGTTGTCTCCCGTTTTGTTCGTCGCGGCTTCTGAAGCCTCCCACCATAGATTTGCGCCTGCTCAACTTCATTCTTTCTTTGTATTTCTCTTCCATCTCCCGATATATATGCCCGTTTTCGTTTGAGTTGTCCATTTCGAACCCTCTCACATACCGTCGCCTTCCTTCCTTTCCTTTCTTTCATTTCCCCTATTATTATTTGTGTTCCATGGTAGATCGATGGGATCGATCGACATTTCTTCTTGATTTCTTTTTTCTTTTCTCCTCCCTTACCTTTCCTGCCCCTTATAGATTTATCTTGTTGCCCTGCCCGGGGATGTGATAGCTGCAGAAGCGGATTGTAATATGTTGTCTAATTTTTTCCCTATTCTATAGTTTTGTGATCTTGCCTGAAGCAGACACAGACTGAAGCATAACCTATCTCCCGCTTCTCCAGTGCTCGAATCCCTGTAGATTGCTGCAGACTTGTGCAGACGAGTCCCTTACATCAATACGTTTCCTTATTTTGGGCGGCCAGACGCGTCACGCTTATGAATGACGCGGGGAACGTCATAATTGAACCGGCTTGTCTGCACAACGCTACTATAGATTGTAGTTGTCCTTTATTGTTTTTTTCTTGTTTCGAGCTCTTGGCTCTGCTTCACCTCTTGAATAGTCTGGTAGATATCGCATACATTACGGTCACTTTTCCCTATACGCCACACACACACACACAACTCGCTTCTATTCTGCGGTTCTCTTTCTGGCTTCTTTCCCCGGTTACGTTTCAGTCAGTGCATGCACACAGACGGAAGCATGACCGTGAAAAGAATCAGAAAGAGAATCCTATCATAGATATTCTACAGTCTCGGTTATATAATCATCTCTCATCCGCTCTTGTGGGGCGATATGTTTTTGTCGAAAAACGTGTGGAGAGCGGTGGATGAGAATGCGGATCGGTTGGCCATATCATAGCTTATTTACTAATTGTATGTAAGTTAAAAGCAAACGAGCGCTGAAAGGAAATTCAGCGTGACTACATGACTTTAGCTAATTCGAACCTACTTTTAGCATTATCAATGATGCTAAATATCCAACCGATCCCACGTTCCTCGCCTCTCCCTATACCAAGTGCTCTCGTAGTTTCTCTTAACAACCCTCCCGATTGCTCAACCCCCCATTCTCTTCCGATGCTTCGTATTGGTCGTCTTTGCTTTGTTGCCATATTCTGTGGCCCCTCAAGAGTTCCCCCATGTGGTCTAAGTATTCGGTTGACTCTTTGGCTAAGGGATATAAGCAACCTACAGATTATCCAGACTGGTTGATGCTCTTCTTGTTATAATGTGCGAGTCGAACCGTTGTCAGACGATCAGTGTAATTGTGTGGGTGTAGTAGCCCCCCCCAAATATATGTATGCATGCATGGATGTTGTATATGGTAAGGAGAGGAGAAATAAAAGATGGATTAGTTTATCATGGGCATCGATTGAGTTGGCACAGCAGCGGAATAGTTCTATGGGTGACATGGAATAGCTGGGAGAGGCGGTGTCACAACTAAGTTGAGGAAGAGATTACGGTAATGACGAGGGTATGGTAGGCACTGTGTGTGGGGAGGGCTTAAGTAGCATGGAGCAGGTTTTGTGGGAGCTGGAAGCCGTAGGGCCGTGGATTAGAATGCGGATGGGAGTCTAATTGACGGTTCCGTAGCACTCGGCTATGGAGCGGACGTAGGCGGCGTAGGTGCGCGCGTGTTCCTTGTGCAGCTTCTTGAAGTCCTCAGCCGCATTCGGGCCGAGATCCTCGTCCGGAAGGCAACTGGAAAGGGAAAGCCGGATTTTAGAATACAGAGCATTCCGTCAAATAGGTTATTTCATGGACCGCGATCCGTGTTGATGAAGCGAGTGATTTGGCAGAATTGTATACACGCGCAATAAGGAGAGCGAGAAGATAAAATACACATTAGCGCTTGGAAAATCTGGCATAGCGATCCCTTCAAGTAAAAATGGAGGCAGTCTCAAAAGCATGTGGAACATTTCAAGGAATGTTTGTTCGACGAGGAGCTGTTTTTTGCGTGTGTTATTTGAGAGAAGACCCATGGAATTGCTACCAGATGTGCGGGACACATGAGACAGAAAGAATGGACTTTGAACTAATTGTAAGCAATTGTATGTCTAAAATTCCTTGGAAGCTTGATGACGGCTTATTGAACTATTACTCAAAACTTTCGCACACTTTTGCAAACTCGCTTGGCTTATTCCACTACACGAATATATACTACAACGATAAATTATTATTTTTATTATTATACTGTAATCCGTATAAACCTACATGTTCTCCCGTTCGCAGTGCTTCTCGTATTTCGACCGCAGATCCTTCAGCTGATTCTCGCCTTAGAAGGTATTGCAAACTGATGTATTCATCACTGTTCTTGCCGATTTACAGATATAGTAGAATAAACCGGTCCGTCATTTTCTTTGATTCCAAAATGCGTCTAATTCTCTCACCTTTACACACTCTCTCGCTTGATAGTCGGAATGATAAGCTGACGGATCTTTTTATTCCACTATAAATACTTCTATCTATAAAGTTCAGAAATGGCCTACCAGCAACGGAGCAATCCTGCCTCTTGACACGGCCGAGAAGCACCTAAGACCAGGGAAGCATAAGATGTTATAATGATGATAATAACTTTGATGATATACTTTCTCTATTAATCTCCAAGCGTACGCTAGTAGATCATTAGCCTGCCAATATCATGGATGATCGATTTGCTCATTTCGTATAAATCCGCCAATACAGTCAAGATGCCTGTGTATGGTTGAGGCGCAAATGTTCGGTTAGTCGTCTCATTACTATAGTGGAGTAAAGAGATCCGTCAGTTTATCATTCCGACTATCAAGCGAGAGAGTGTGCAAAAGTGAGAGAATTAGACGCATTTTGGAATCAGAGCAGCGGACGGATCGGTTTATTCCACTATATTTGCGACGAGAGAGATGCGGTCTGAAGAGAATGCAGACAAAGTAGGAATGACGGAGGCTCTTCGTCAATAGCACCGACCTCTCGCTTGACGCGGGGAATGATTCTGTCGTCGTCGTCGGGTGTCCTCGACTGAAGGTCGTGCGTCGCCGGATCGCACGGATTCTGGCCCTCCTCGCGGTACGGCGAACGGCGGATTCTGGAAGCGTTGATTGCATAAAGCGTACGACAATAACGGATCCGTACGGGCTTCTCCCTTCTCCTCACTAGGACACGCCACGCATAACTACGTTCAAGATATAATTTTCAAAAAAAAGACATGCAGTGTCCCTTATTGTTAGTTATTATTGACAAAAAAAGTTAAGTTTCGTCAGTACACTCATTCCCACTTCGTCTGGAGCCTCTTCATACCGCTGGCCCTCTCGTCGGAAGTAGGAAGGAGACGACTGACGGAACATGTTCCTCAACCAGAATACCTGCGATGACGTCCGTCGTTGTGGTGTGGCTGGTTGTGTGCGTTGTGTCCGAAGGCGTCCCGGTGCGGCTCGTGGTGCTTGCGGCTGTCGTGCGAGCGCTTCTTCCTGTCAGTGACACCATCTACATTTACTCATTTAGCTAAAGGAGCCGTACCACGAGTTTTTGACCCTATTCGTTCTTTACGTCGTTGTTCAGGTCTAGTCATCCTGATAGGGTATTCCGAATATTATGCGATTTCATCCACTCTCCGCGGAGTAGTGAAGGTGGAAAAAGCAACGCGCTTTCCACAAAATTGGATGTACTAGCTGACTGTTATGAGGTACAGCTCTGATTTATCGTCTGATCGATTTTTCACGTTATTCCGGTCATTCTAACAAAATAACGATTGGAAAAGATGAGCGGAAAGGCCTAAATTGCATATCAGGGTAGCCCGCGAATTGAAAATGCTACCGTGCTCGTGGGCCGGCTCCTTCACAGTTGAGAAAAATGTTCCATCAGTCGCCTCATTCTTACTTTCGACGAGAGACCAAAGAGTCATGAAGAAAGTGCAGACGAAATAAGAACGCGAATCGGAGATACGGGCCGACTAGATTTTCGCCTCTTCACGATATAATGATAATAATATTATAATTATAATGATTTTAGCTATTATAATAATGATAAAGTGCGTCCTGAACCTCAGAATGATCTTGTCGTCCGTCTTCGTGGAGATGGGCGAGCCTTCGAGCTTGCCGAGCGTGCTGAACATTTATTTCTTTTTCTTTATTACTTGTTTTTATCACGCTTCACCACCGCATAGCACCTTTACGCGTCGTTCGTTGCTTATACCTACATAAGCTGCGCGACCCGTGAATTTACAGGGCAACACGACATGACCCTAGGAAATAGTTCCCTAGCCGGCTGGGAAAATTTCACCAGAATTTAGTAGGTCTAAGCGAAATATCCCCAGCCAGCTCGAGAACTTTGTTCAGAGTGACCACCTGTCGTCCGTAATGGAGGTCTTCTTCTTCATGGCCGTCGACCCACTTCCTCCCCTCTGCTTGTTCCTCTCTACGGTAGCACGGCACTCGGTAACGGCCTATAAAAGAATGTTGAATAAGCATCTTTTCATAATTTTTTTTTCATGAGGACGAAAATGCAAGGCTAAATTTTCCCCAGAAAACCAGGTCCTTCGAGATTTGCGTCTTCCCTACACTTTCCGTAGGCAAGGCGGAAGTTTGCGCAGTGCGTCACAAACGAATTTGGGACCACTTTGCATGGAGATCAGCGAACTCTTTCTTGGTGGCAGGCTGGCATTTGTGAACACAACACTAGGTATGAACAAGATCACACCTTTTATTCATCTCACTTTCCCTTCTCCATGTTATTCTTGGATCACGGTATAATTATTTACTCCACCGCACGCTTCGCGTTAAATGAATGAACATAAATGCCTAACAACATCTACCAAGACTACCATACTCCTGCTATCTGTGTCTGGCCTATCGTACCAACTTCATGTACTCCCTAGCATTCCCTAGTAGGACCCCTACCGTACCCCCTTCCTCACCTTACTGTACTTGTCCGCTACCTCGACGAATTCCTGCCACGCCTTCTGTAGTTTGTCCGTTGACTCGCACAGAAGCTGCTGGTCGCCCTTCAATTGGAAAATCTTAGCTTCTTCTAAAACAATTGAGGAATTTGGGAAGCGGATGAATGGATGAGGCGAAAAGGAAGTCTTCACGATTTTCATTCATGTTTAACCAAAATAAATTTTTTAACCAAACAAAATAAACGTACAAGTACATATCAGACGCGATTATGATCTTACGGCTGGAATGCAAAGATCAAGAGGAACAAGATACTGGAATCCGGTAAATAGCGAAATCCGGGAAATGCCCCGGGGACTAACCGCTGCCGACTTGCACTCCTTCTCCAGCTCCTTCACCCGCTTCTCCACTCCGAAACGGAGCATCGTATCGGCCGGGCACTGCCAAGGCACATCATTTTATTCCCTAATATAGTGGAATAAACGGCGATCCGTCAGTTTCTCTCGTTCCAAAAGAAGCCTAATTCTCTCACTTTTGCACGCTCTCTCGCCTTATCTTCGGAATGATTTTCGGACGGATCATTTTAATCCACTATACTTGTCTTGTCCCCTCCTAATAATCCCTGACAGGCTGTAATTGTGGCT